>JAIPMN010000112.1:0-15331 GCA_020650975.1 Apostichopus californicus | reverse complement strand
TCGC
This sequence comes from Apostichopus californicus, assembly GCA_020650975.1. Taxonomy (NCBI): domain Eukaryota; kingdom Metazoa; phylum Echinodermata; class Holothuroidea; order Aspidochirotida; family Stichopodidae; genus Apostichopus; species Apostichopus californicus. The sequence continues at coordinate 15,327 of JAIPMN010000112.1, read as the reverse complement.
TATTAAAAGCAATAAAAATATGATTCGATTCAAGTTGACCCCCCCTCCCCCCCCCCCATCAAGAAAAGGAATTTTCAGGGACTTTCCCTCCATGAACATACCAGAAGTGGTAAGTTGAAGGCTGCTGCGAAGTCTCCATGAGGTCAATGATTAAATGCTTTACCGGTATTTTCAATAATGTAATGATATCATAAACTGCTGCAATATGAACTTCCAACCAAGATAAACTTTTTGAGTTACGGTGTTTACCAGGTTTGTATGACTTTCACCTATTTTCACCCCCGGTTAGACAACCTGTTTTACTCCCACTCTCGCAGATAATAATATTTGTAGCAGTGAACTTAAACTTATTGTTTACTAAGATTCACTTATGCCAATGTTTGGGTATCAAAAGGAATAGTTCTCTTGACTTGTTACAAACCACTCAAATTGGTTTTTAAAGAAAACAGCAACCATAATTTCTTTAGGAAAATTGCCCAATTTACATATAGAAAGAAAGGAATTGATGTTAAATAACAATGAATACTGTCAAAGTATTTCCAAAAAGGGGGAAAAAGACTTAAGATGTTAACAAAACAGAGATTTGGTTCTGTCACTACAGACATGCTATGGGCAGTAAACTATGCACATGTTATCACACACTGGATATTGAGTCAAATGCAACCATACATTCATAATAAAGCAAGAATTAAAACAAGGCCCTTTTTTCATAAGTTGATGTTGAAGTTCCAACTCAGCATATGCTCGAAACTAAATGCTGTCAAATCTAAATGGTATCAGGCGACTATAGAAATGTCAAGCACTTGTTTATAATAAATTTATATTCAAGGTGTTATATGTACGCAAACTAAGATGACATTTAGGTGAAAATATTACATTATATTACAATTTTCTGTAAACAGACTGAGTGCCGTAGACCAGTGAATGTTAATATAAAAATCCAAATTTATATGGTATAAAGTCTTCCTTTTCGTTGACTTTTATCAGATTTTCAGGCCACAGGAATTTGTTTTAGGAATTACTCTCGTTTTCAGATCCCGAGATGGGGCATGCAGACTTGTTTAAATTCCAAAGAAAAAACTCTTGGAATCGGACGAAATTATGGATTGATTTTTAAACTACTTCTGAAAAGGTTAGCTGTATGTTATTAGTCACTTACTGCTGAAAGTTGAGTTTTTAAAATACTATTTGGCCAAAATGTTACCAAAGGTACTGAGTATTGGTCTAATTTAAGATTTCAAAGTCAAATAGCTAGTATATATAAAAGCTTCCAGATCATTCTTGCATTCAGTGAAGGATTCTAAGAAACTGATGACCTCTAGATTATCAATGATGTGACAGAAATACCACTTTTAATCCAAAGAAATGAATGTTTGAATTGTTATTATAACACAACAATAATTTAATAAGATGATTGCATTAGTGTGATCTGGAGAGGAAAAGAAATCAGATTCTAACTTAAAGTGTGTTACAGATATTTTGGACTTAAACATGAATAATTATCTGTTTGATAAATGCCAATTGTTACAAGGTGGACTAATCACACCTCCTACCTGTCAATAATACTCTTGCTTAAGTTTACAGATTATTTATGGGACCTAGAGGTTAAGTGCTAACATAAACTGTAATGACTATTATTTTCAGTTAGACAAAAGTATATGTATATAAGAATGCACCTAACTTGATACACTCAACTTGTTTCCACTTACATAAATTATTTTACACTTGTTTTACACCTTTTTTCTTTTGTAAGGACGGATATGTTTTTAAGTAACGCAGTTATTGTAATAACATATATGTAAAATACTGAATATACATACATAAATGCTTCAATTTTTATTGCAGATATTAGAAACAGAATTTAATATTTAACTATTTTATTTTAATCTATCATCTACTCATTATCTGAAATGAAGAGAAAACCAGAATGCAAAATGCATTGTGGTTTCGATGTAATGTATAGTGAGGGTGAACAACATATTTGATCTTAGTAATACAGCGGAAAGCAGTGTAATGTGACCAACAATAAATTCACAATGACACAGGCTGTCCTGAATGACCATTGACCTCAACAACAGGCTTCTCTTGTACTAAATGTGATACATCAACATACTAAATATGACATCTATCCTTGTTGAAATATTGTGTAAAACATGGTTTTCACAATTTAACCCCTGGTGAACTCAAACGACCATTGACCTCCGCCCATAACATTAGGCTTCTTGTACTCAATGTGGTACAATAACATACCACCGATCTGTCCAAGCTTCTCTTGCGATATTATGTTTAGGAAGGTGCCTTAGTGTAGAGAAACAAGTTAGAGGGGAGTGAAGTAACTGTTTGGAATTTGTTGACTTCAAATGACCTTTTTGACCACCACCGAAATCAATAGGCTTCTTTTATTCAATGTTATACACCTTCTGACCAAGTATGAGATCTGCCCAAGCTTCCAATATCGAGATATCATGTTAACAAGGTTTTAACAATTTGACCTCTGATGACCCAAATGACCTTTGACTTCCACCAAAAACAATAGGCTTCTTGTACTTAATAAGGTATTTCTACACACAAAATGTGATATCTGTCCTAGCTTCCCTTCTTGAGATATCGAGTTTACAAGCTTGGCATCAAAAACACACGCATACATACATACACGCCAGCATGAATGCTAGTAGGTTACAATTATCATCAACACCAAAATAAGAAAGATCCGTAAAGAAAATATGAATCGGGGAAAGACACTTCAACAAACTTTATACAAATTTGTAAAAGATGTGCAAGTGAAGTTAAACACGTGATGAAAAAGAGGATAATAACAAAAGAAGTTACTTTCATAAAAAAAACCTGAATTGAGCTAGACAGAGCTGAATGTTGATAAATTTGGCGGATTCTTTCAGAAAAGTTGGGATTGTTGACGTACCGATAGATGAAGACGGTATTTCTTCTTCTTTTTTAACCATATTATGTTAATTAACGGTCCAGAGACCCTCCTCCAATATTACAGAAGCTATATAGACTATACAATCTTACGATAATTGCTAGTTTGCTCTCGTTTCCTTTAATTACATCTAAATAGAGGAACAAAGAATGAAGATGACAAGTAGACGACATTCTACGTCAGAGATAACATAACGTTAGAATATGATTTCATAAAGTTACCAAAACTGTCCCTGAACTTACTATTAAATATAAGAGCTAAACTTGGGATTGAATGCTGGAAAGGGCAACAACTTGCAACAACCTCAGGAATCAGGATCATAACTACACACAACTGCTCACCTTCTGTCTAGGCACCATCGGCCATGACTATCTGTAAAATCTTTGTATATAGGTGTTGCTTACTCCGGCCGAGGATGTCTCGAACTATCATCGTTCCTTCCTCCATATTCTCATCTTCATCCTCGTGAATTGCCTGAAGTAATCAGATTGGACGGGGGGGGGGGGTAGGGGGTAAAGGAAGAATATTTATATATATATCTTATTATCCTCTGGTTAAGGTCATGCTTATACATCAAGCTGCAGTACATACACATGCTGAGTGAGTTGGAATTTGTTTCTACCTAAAGATCTAAAGCAATATATACATCTAAAGCAATTTCAGTGTAACATGTCCATATTTTACAGACACTTTTGAAATCTTTACCGGGGTCACAAAACTTGAATATATAAGGACAATGACAGGGTTTGCTCCACACATATTTTGATATCTCGAGGCAAATCAAATTAAGGTGGTACTGAGAAGTGAAATGCTATGCAAAAACTGGGCCATTCTGTTGCTACACCACATGTAGGTGTGTAGTAGTTTTCTTATACAAACATCATCGGTTTTTTTGTTGTTATATAGTTCGGTAATAAATTAAAATCTCACAAAATCTCAAAACTTTTTTCAATATTGTAGCCATTAATCATTCCCTATTCCTTAAAGAAATGTTTTATATACTATGTCATCAAAACATTTATACATGTTTAATATATCAAAAGCTGGTAATTAATATCCAATATCCTGCAACTGATATTACTCGTACGAGGCTGCCGTCAGGAAACTGGCAGGAAATCGATGGTTCAAAGGTATAAAGTCAACTGTGTTTATTGTTTCTAAAATAGAGTAAAACGGAACATACTATTTTCTAGAGACGAAAATGAACGATGGAAAACCGATTACCCAAGAAATTGATATGATTCCCTTTCCTGGAAGACAAGTGATGCTTCCACATGTTTGTGTGATCACATGCAGGTCAACATCGGTAACAATCTGTGACTGACAGGTTTTCTAATGATGAAACACAATAAATTACTTAAAAACGGCTGACGTGTTATAGTAGCAAAAATAAGACTCTTTGAACTTGGCAGTTTGTTCTTAAATTTTGAGATAACCGTAGATCTGGGCTTGACTTTAACAAAATGACGATCGTCCTGTCCACTCAAAAGATCTGCACTTGATTCGAGATGGAGCTAATCTGAGCCAAGGTCACACTTTACCTGGACAGCTTTGAAAGCTTTCAGGAAGTTATCGCAGCCTAACTGACGCTCCAACTCCATTCTTGATTCTTCGAGCCTGAAGAAGACGCTCTCTGAATCCTCGTCATCGGCCTCTGAGTGCCTCCTCCTCTGAAAAAAATCATCCAGCTCTCCGTCGTCGTCGTAACTACCCTCTCCTGAGGAGTGAGAGAATGGTGGAAAGACTTCATCTCGGATATTACAAGAGCGACGCTGTATTAAACTTTGTCGCTGGCAGAACGAGATCATTTTGATTCACGATGATTTCCAGACATAAATGCCCTGCAGCTTTATTTCGTATGCACATGATTCAAATCAACATGAAGTCAGACACAGACGCACACTGACATGATGTTCTACACACACACACAGACAGCTACCAGGTTTGGTGATGCAAAGAATTTAGCAGTGTAACTATCTACACAAAGACAGGTGACATAAGGACAGACACAGAGACTGAGAAACACACACAAAACTGACATGATTTCTTTCTCCTTACCAGAGTCCCAGTCTTCGTTGATTGGTTTACTCTCCCCGGCTGCCTCATCCAACCTCTAATCCTCCTCTTCGGCCTGAGATATATCATCACCAGCGGGGGATCTTGGAGAAGTCCCCTCTGGGCTAACGTGACCTTCTGCATCTTCAGTTCCATCTGCATCTAGGGAAAAACCCTAGACTATGTGTGCCAAGCAAATTCCATAAATTCTTTCTTTTTAATGCCTACAGACGAAGTGGAGGTTTTAGATTGTATTTCAAATTTAAAAAATTCAAGCTGCGGTTATGACGACATTAGTCCTAAAGTTGTTAAATTATCTAGTTCTACTATTTGTAAACCTCTGGTGCATATCATTAATTGTTCTTTTTTCCAAGGAATTGTTCCGTCTGACTTGAAAATAGCTCGTGTAGTTCCGGTATTCAAAAGTGGCACGCGAGAGAGCGTCAGTAATTATAGGCCTAGGTCTGTCTTACCTTCGTTTTCAAAGATCTTCGAAAAACTTGTATTTAATCGTTTATATTCTTTTTTATTGAAACATGATCTATTTTATGATTATCAGTTTGGCTTTATGCCTCAACGAAACACGTCCCAGGCTATTTTAAGTCTTGTTGATTATATTATTGAATCTTTTGAAAGTAAATGTCTAGTTGGGGGGATTTTTTTAGATCTCTCAAAGGCTGTTGATACGCTTGACCATTCAATTCTGTTAAAAAAGCTTGATAAATGTGGCATAAGGGGGGCTGCATTATCTTGGTTTAATAGCTACATTCATGATAGATTCCAATATGTTTCTTTATCTGGCGCTAATTCATCGAAGCAGGCAATTCATTGTGGTGTTCCCCTGGGCTCTATTCTTGGACCCTTATTGTTCCTCATTTATATAAACGACCTTCCTAACGTCACTCCAAAATTTCACTTTATTCTGTATGCAGATGATACGAATTTTCTATATAAAGGTCGTGATAAAATACTCTTGTTAACGATATCAATACTGAAATCCCCAAAATTACTGCCTGGTTCAGATCCAATTAACTTCACTTAAATGCTAAAAAACAACCACCATTATTTTTCATCCCAACCAAAGAAAAATAGTTTCTTCCAACCTTGCGATTATAATCGATAGAACGCCAGTACCTTTCTCCCATTCCACAAATTTTCTTGGAATTACCCTAGATGAAAATCTCAGTTGGATCCCACATATTCAGAACTTAAAAAGAAAAGTGTCCAAAAGCCATTGGCATTATCAATCGTTTAAAAAAAAATTGTCCCCTTTAAAACTCTGATAACTATATACAATATTCTTATCTTGCCTTTTGTATCGTATTGTTGTATTGTGTGGGGTTATACCTACCCTAGTCATATTAATAAGCTCTATATTCTACAAAAGAAAGTGTTGCGTGCAATTTATGATGTTCCTTACAATAGTCACTCGTACAGCCTCTTCTGTGACAGTAAACTCTTAACCATATTTGAATTAGTCAAGTACTACACCTTAATCTTTGTATTTGACTTTTTCACGACAATCTACCAAGTAGCTTCTCCTATTTTTGTATCAAATAATTGTTTTCATGCTTACAATACCCGCAATGCAAATTCACTTTCCGTTCCCCATTATTCTCTTGCAAGTAGTCAACATTTTGTCAAATACTCTGCTATTTCTTATTGGAATTCCGTACCAACTGCATTGCATTCAATTAATAATCTATCCCCATTCAAACGTTATTTAAAGCGTTACCTTCTTTCGAATAGAATTTTATGACTTAGTCTAAAATTCGGACTACGTCTTTGTGCAAGTTTTTTTTCTTCTCCCCCCCCCCCACTTTTTCTTCTTATTATTTTTCATTATTCTTTGTAAAAAAAATTGTTGTCATACTTTGTACCTTTGTTATACTTTGTAAGTTTGTATTTTGGGGATACCTCACTTACAAGTTCTTATGAACTTTTCGAGGATCCCCACAACCATACACTTTGTATGTATATACTTGAATTTTGTAAATTATTGATAACGTTGATGGTTGAAATATAGTTGAGCAAACAAACAAACAAGAACCTACCTCACCCTGATTTGGTGAGGTGGACATAACTCCCATGTCCTCCTTCCACGTCTCCCGTATGGGCCTGGCGATCTGCCGGAACTCCGGCCTCTGGCTAAAAAATTGGCCTCTTCCTCTGAAGCCTCCTCTGCCCCGACGAGAACTCTCCCCATACTTGGGCAATACTTTGGCAGCCATTTTATTAGCATCTACAATATCCTTGAGCTCTTTAGAGATGTCATCTCCAAACAAAAACTTAGTCACTGGTACATTTTGGGAGCACAAGGTTGCAATATCCCGACTTAGATCTGCTTTGATCAGCTCTCCCCGAGCAAGGTTGAGCTGTCAGTTACCTTGTACCAATAACGCCAAGAAGTCGAAGAGTCCATGAACGGTCTCTCTTTTTGAGGCCTGACCTTCCAAAAAATCTTTGATAGTGACAACCAAGGCAGTCATACTTTTGACCAATACTGACTGCGCTTTTTGGACCTTTATGTCTTTAGACCTAGTCCCTGGCTTTATTTTGTCCCAAATAATTTGGTTTATGCGTGTCGGTTGTAAGATATCACAATTCTCAGGTTGCTTGTAGGCTCGAACTTTCTCGTTAGGTTTATCCTCAGACAGCTTTTCTGTCATCATTCTAGCAATAAAATCCACAATTTTAGGCGGCAGAGCAGGACCTGTATCACCTGCTAAGAAAGGCTCCACAACCGAATCCAGGAGGGTTTCCTCCTCCGGTGTATCTATCACGGACCCAGAAATACACGCATTAAAAATACTCGATATGTCATCGTCCATAGTATCAAGCCTTGCCCGTTTGGCTTCTGGCTGGTCCAAATTACCTTCGTTTTGAGGCCTATGTTGAACTACCTCGGATACCATTATATTTATGTAATCTGATATTTCAGGTGTTATTCCCGCTGGTCGGGATTATCAGCATTTTGCTGTAATGTGTCTGCATTTACAGACTCACAAAGTAACTCTTCTGAGAAATCAAGCTCCCCAGAATCCATGATCAGAATTTTCGAAGCTCGTGGCAATTATGCCTGTCCTCTTTACACTAGCTTTCTGCAATTATGCCTTACCAGTTTAACAGACTTGGACAGAGCACTATAAGAGATCCTTATATCGTTCTACTACATCGTTCTGGCTATACCGTAATGAAAATTAGAGAGCTGCCAAACTAGCCAACAACTCCGAGACAAAAGAGCTATTATCTGCTGTGAACAAAGTCGTCCACGTACAGCAGACACACAATAGCGTAGTACTCTGGCTTAACTAAACCAGTCAATGATGTTGACGGTTCGAAGTCAATCAGCACAATGACGGTATTTCGTCAGCCAGCGCTTTTCACGTGGTTCTGGAATGCAAAGCATGATGAGATAGAATTAAAAGAACAGAAACAAAAAGGAGAACTGAAATTTGGGAAGGGTTTTGGCATTCTGAAAAAAAAACATTTACGGTTTACACACTCATTAAAAGTTTAAACAAGTGTTTGGTGTCTAAGGTGAAAGCTCCATCTTTAGTAAATAGGAGAAAAAATGAGCAATAAAAATGCAAACGACATCATTCTATTGAAAACAGCGAACATATAACACAGAGAAATGACTGAACAACAATTAATCAAATTACTTACTTACTTTATTACTTCAGGTATTTATTAACTTCATCTGATGATGCTTATCTTAAACATATCCCAGTATCAGGGATTATCTGTAAATTGATTATCCAGTGGTCTAAGATGTATAAATTCCTATCCAGATTCCCACAACAGTCCTAGTTTCAAGTTTGATTTTAATCAGCAATTTTTCTCACAACTTCAGGTCTTCAGTTAAATATCGCCTAACATCCAAGTTATGGACACAACGTTACATTTAGTCTCAATGCACACACTTTCTTAGAGAGTATTATAACTGAGGCAGATGAAACTTTTCTTGAAGGCACATTTGAAGCTCAATGGCCACACAAAGAAGAAAACATCAAACCATTCTGACTAAAATGCATAGGTCATTATTAACCAAGGAGAGATGGAATGAAGTAGCAAAGCATAAACATATCAGTGTAAAGGACATGCTAAAAGTGAAAAAAAATCATTACACATGTACCTGAAATAAAAAGAAAATCTTGATTATTTTCCTATTTTTAGGAAATTAAAGATAAATCACTTTGGTAAGATGGAATACTGAACGATTGTCGGAGTCGTGAGTAAATTAGTAATGACTCTACCTGAGTCGACAACGTTTTCTTTGATAACGATGGTCTTGGAGACGTGAAGTGGTTCTCTTCTTCTTAACCATAGTGACTCCCGAAGGACTAGCCTGTGTGTTGACATGATCTGAATAGGAAAAAAAGGTAGGTGACATATTTGCTCTATTTAAAGGAAAGTGCTTACTATGTGTATACGACAGTATTAGTAATTCGGAGACACCAATGAACAAAAAGGAGATGGACAGATTAAGTGAGGAAGGATAAGAGGTAGGAGTAGAGAGGTAACATTGTTGAATGTGGGGAGTGGTGGTGGGAGGGGGAGGGGGTATCATTTTCAATCTAGAGAGGGATGATTGAAAAGTACTTTGTATCACACCATGTTTTTTTCTTCAAATCATCCACATTTATGATCAACTCTCACAAATGTCTGCAATTACTATCATGATTAATCATTCGCTTATCAGTGCTCAAAAGATCTCTGGCTTTATTTGATAACCACTGACACATTTTCTTTCCAAATTCAACAACAAGTTCTTCATCGGTGTGTGTTCTGACTGTCTGTGCAAAAATGATCATTTTCTTGTTAAGACCCTAGTATATGAACAGCCTAGTGTACCTTTCTCTTCCACAAGCTATCTTATGTTTTCCTTTGATTTTGGCAGATTTGCTACGGAAAAGCGAAGAAGCCAATCAGGTTTGCCAATCCCTAAAATGTTTATTCATGTCCTCCGACCCGCAGCGAACATTCACGTGGCATAAGATTGGTTTGTACACTGCGAGACGGTCGCTTATTGCTGTGGAAGAAACATGATCTCACATGACATGCAATTTCGTAACTTAGTATAAATAAAGATTAGCCTTGGCCTATCCATGGAGCTATAAACAGACAATGTCTATACGTGTTTGCTGATGAATTTCGGAAAACAAACTTCCGAAGCAGATTCAATGTTTCTTGTTCTAAATGTATCTGGCCAGGTGGATTTAAAGGCATTGAAGATTCACCCCAAATCGCGTGCCGAGCTCTGAAAAAGTTAACTTTCCGTTGCTTGCAAATGACGTTTTCTTGTCTTGTCGCTACAAAATGCAGATAGTAATGAAACGTGATACCTTGTTATCTTGTATCTAGACCTGAGATGTCCACGCTGCTATGTACACTGTGTTGTGGGTATTGACCGTAGCTGTATGTATTGACTGTACACTAGTGTCTAATTACCGACGGTACCAAGCTGTGTGTGTATTTTCTGGGATCGATGGTGGAGTCTAACCTTATTCAAAACTAGGTCAGATTAAAGGCATGAGACGTTTCTTTGTGCGCGAGTCTTCACACCCTTTAATGGAGAATAGCTGTCGCAATCGAAAGAAATTTATTGTCTGTTGCCCTTACGGTGCGAACAATTTACCGTAAAATCACTGCGACCGCCCATATCAGCATGTTCATTTCACAAATTTGTAACCTATATATACTCGTATCGTCCACTCGTAAGTCATATGCCTAACGGTCGTAAACAAAACAGAGAGATTTGATTGGTGCATGATATGTTGGGCGGGGCTTGCAAATTTTGAGTGAAGTTTGTAAAATCTACGGACTCGTTAATAAATCTGGCGAATTTTATTAAGCTCAAAATGTTTAACGACATATAACTCAATAAGAATAATGATTATTAATATAAGAATCGCATAGAACGGTATTATTTTCACTGAGCTTTAACGGCAGTAAGCTGGAAAGGTCGAAGTTAACATTTGGTAAACACACATTGAGACTTTAAGAAAATTATCCAATAATCCACACTGTTGTATATTCTGAACTGAAAGAACCTTTATTTACATATGAATGCGATACAATGTGCAAAAAGGAACTTTAATGAATTTCAAGTGACAATGAGTAACGTTTTAGTGGGAAAAGTGGTACAAAATGAAAAGCAAACCTAGCAACCACAGAATAAAACAAACTGTTATCGTTTTGGGGGAAGGCCTTGCACCAAACGAGTGCAGGTTTTCAGACTTACAAATGCAACAAGAATGCCAAAGTAGGACAATTGGCCAAAGTCTGCAAAAGTGAAACAAATAAAACCCCTACCACGAATATTCGTCAGTTATGCACAGTCAAATGAACCGAACTGTACCGAGTTTGATTTATTTTAGAAAAACAATGTAACAATCCACTTAGTGTTGAAGTCAAAATTAATGGCATTTACTTCTCGATGGAAGTAGACACTGGGTCTACAAAGTACATCATACCTGAAGATTTTATTCGAAGAAAATATGGGTTGTTGGGTCATTGTTGTGACTGTTTTTATATTTAAGACGATTTATTGATGACTCTCAATTTGGTAAATATGATGACATGTTGTACTCTCCTATTATGTAATAAAATATTAGAGAGCGAACTTACAGAATATGATATGTGTCCGATATCATATCATCACACTGCGCACTTTCAAGTTAAAGTTTGAAAAAGTAAAAACTTGGATTTGGAGGATATACTGAGGAGTAAAAGTAGCAGTGCTGGGCAAACAGATGCCACAGTGTCCTAAGGATGTCAGACAGCTAAATTCCCAATTTTCGGGCAAAACTGGACTGGGACTCTATATTTACTTTTAAGAAAATGACACTTCATCCTCTGTTAATTCATTATTAAGGAAATATTCAACTTTGTTGAATGGAGATCTTGGAACATTAACGGTTCACAAGGCAAGGATTAAGGTAAAAGAAGATAATAATCTTATTTTTACTCATCTAGAGCTGTCCCATTTGCCCTAAAAGTGGCAGAAGGTAAAGAGTTAGGCTAGAATCTGAAGGGATCATCACTCAAGTGGAACATGGTGATAGGCTGATCCTATATGTAGTAGTAGTAGTAGTAGTAGTCGTCGTAGTAGTAGTATCTAAGGCAGATAAATCCATTCGTATTTGTGGTGATTACAAGGTCACCATTCATCAATGTGTAGATGTGGACCAGAATCCACTTCCTAATCCACAAGCTATTTTGCATATTTGGCAGGTGGTTCGGTATTTTATAAACTAGATTTAGAATAAACAGTTAAGTATCAGCAATTGTTAATTGATGAGAAATCTAGGAAATACCTTACCATTAATACGCATAAAGGATATATCAATATAATATACTTCCTGTTGGTATTTCTAGTGCTACAGTGATATTTCAATATTGATATGGAACAAAGTTTGAATGGCTCAGATGGACGTGTTACTTACAGATCACCTCCTAAATTGTAGGAGAGGATCACCAAGATCAACATTTACGGAGGCTGGATATTGATCTTCAGAGACTAGAAGAACATGGCAATGCCATTGAAAGCATCCAATGTAAATTGATGGAAACCTCAGTAGAGTAACTAAGGGCATGTTGTGAATTCAGAGGGACTTCATGCATTCCCTGAGAAAGTAGAAGCTATTACGAAAGCACCGAAACCTAAACATTTTTAGCGAGTTTAGGTATTTTCTTGGTAGGTTCCAGTACTTTTCAATATTTGTACAAATTTATCCACTATTTTTTACATCCTCTCAATGATTTATTGAAATCTTCCAAACATTGGGGTTTGTCAGAGGAATGTGAAAAAGCTTTAATTTGTAAACGGAGGCTAAAAGCAAAATTGTATTCAGTCGATGTTTCAACTCATTACAATGTCAAATTGGACCAATTTAGCTAGCATGTGATGCATCTGCATATGGTATTGGAAGTTTAATTTCTCATATGTTACCTACTGGTAATGAGAGACCTGTAACATTTGCTTCACGTACATTATCAATAAGTGAACAGACTTATGCCCAAATTGAAAAGGAAGCGTTTCCTCTCATATTTGATGTTAAAAAGTTCCATATGTATTTGTATGGTCGAAAGTTCACTTTTGCTACCAATCACAAACCATTGATGACTACATGCTCGGACCTTAAACAGGCCCGTACCGATCTTAACAAGCCGCAAGCTTATAAAGGTAGGCTCTTATTTTTATCTACACAACAATATAACATAAAGTTTAGAAAGACAGTTATACTAAAGGGGTTTTGAGGAATGTACTAGGAAAGGAAAGACCCAATCTTATCAAAAGCGTGGCGTTTCACCGGCCCTAAATGGACGGCCAACTACAATTGATGCTGACAAATAGAATCCATATTTTAATAGGCGAACGTAACTGTCAGTTGAACAGGATTGTTTCTTGTGGGGATGAAGAGTAATATATAATTCCAAGCAGTCTACATCATAGCGTTTGCCAACATTGCATGAAGAGTATTTAGGAATGTGCAAAATTAAAGCGTTAGATAGAAGGGTTTTTTTGGTGGCCAGGACGAGACAAAGACATTGAATTAACTGCAATAATCATGTCAAATTTGTTTATCAGTTAGGAATCAGTTACCAGAAGCACCAAAATGAAGTCATGGCCTTCAAGACCATGATAACGTATATTCATATAGAGTTTGCGAAGAAGCCTCAACTTGGTGAATATTTTCTTGTAATTGTTAATGCACATTCTAAATAGCCAGAAATATACCCAAATGTCAAGAATTACAACATCTAAGTTAATTGAGATTGTTCGTTTTTACATTGTCACCATATGGTCTAACGGAAAAAGTTGTTTCCGATAATGGACCACAGCTTGTATCAAGTGAGTTTACTGAATTCACGAAGTTAAATGGAGTTAGACACATTAAAATTTCTCCATATCAGAGCGGAGAGACTTTTTACAGCTTTTGAAGCAAGCTCTCAAAAGTAGCAATGAAACCAAATTGTAAGATGACACTAAATCATCATCGTAATGCCAACTTTCAAATTCCTTATCGTTGTCAGTACACAACACACTGTTACTATAGTCGTTCACCAGCAGAATTATTCATAAAACGTCAAATTCTTAATACATTTAGTTTCAAGTTGTTAAGACCAAATTTAAAATCCAAAGTTCACGTAAAACAGGATTCAAAGGAAACATGACAAAGGCAAAGAAAGATTATCAGAGCTTTTCAGCCCGGAAACCATGGTATGGTAAGAAATTTAATAGGTCCAAACAAATAACTGGCTGGAATAATTATGCACTGTCTAGGACTATTGTCTTACAATGATGTTAATGGGAATATATGTGTCATGTCCGCATTGCTCATTTGTTTAGTTTATTGAACAGACTGGCTTTAAGCCTTTGTTCAAGCCCATGTCAAGTCTCTGGTTCTGTTCTACAGTTCCTAGGAATGATTCATCTCAAGTCAGACCTGCACATCTTTCTTTGTTCTTATACATTAGGTTACTTTCTATATCAGTTGTTCACTTGCTCGTGTACAATACAGTTGAACAAAATACCTGCCTACTTTAATTCTTTGAGATTTTGTTTGTTTGTATCTTTACTCACGTTTATATATACTGTATGTTCCATACACCAGTATATTACACACACATCATACATTTGTTAAGGTGTGGGACCAAGTATATAGGCCCTGCGTCAATATGTTTAAGAGAACTGCACGGTTGTTCCTCTAGACTCTGATGAGTCTGCTCACCGACGCGAATGAGTCTACCTACATAAAAATAGGAACTTCATGCTATACGGCTGTTATATTTTCCTCCCGCTTTCTACATACGTATGAGGCCAGCGCGACCACAGGAGGAACGAATCACACACAGAAACAATCACAAGAACGAATCGCTCATAGCGTGATCAATAGTAAGGATCGACCCAGCGCATTTAGCAAAGAAAAATTGGCCGATACGCCTTAACAAGGCTAGCGTTCCTTCGGAACTTGGTTTTGTGACTAGTACGAATTGCATTAATAAACAGTACTCAGTAAACATGATCTACACAAATTTGTGTAGGTTTAAACTTACCCAGAATTTCATTTTTTTTCGTGTAATGAAGTGACAACAACATCATACCTGGTGAACGTCTTTCGCTTAGTAACAGTGCTCGATTTATAGTGGAATGACGACCTTCCTTACCGGTTTCGAACCTCTGGACATACAATCAGCGTCCATGGCCTAGTGGTTAGGGTGTCCGCGTACAGAGCGGAAGGCCCGGGTTCGAATCCCGGTGGCGGCTGGAAGTTTTTTCACTGTTCTTGATTTTCCAACTCATTACGATTTTCATATATTTATAT
>JAIPMN010000111.1:0-46309 GCA_020650975.1 Apostichopus californicus | reverse complement strand
AGTCATAGGCAACCAAAATGACACAAAATAGAAACAGAAAATGAATTGACCAGATTCACATTAAGGTATTCCTGTTTCTGTGTCCACTAGCCAAATTGAGCCATTTCTCTGTTTAACCTAAGGTAAATTTGCCATTTTCATGGCGATGAAACAGTTTCTGAGCTGATAGTGACAACCAATTTCTTCAGTTCATCTGCCAGGATCTTTACTTTAGTAATCAATCAGACCTTGGTCTGGAAGGATTCTCCTAATCCGAAGGATTAGATTTATATTTCTGATGACCATAGATGCGTGGTCAGAATTACCTCCTGGTGAATGGACTTTTGGAGACAGCTTTAAGCTTTTATTTTAAGATCTCCACTGCATGCAGCTCTGAGGCGTTGGATCTGTTGCAATATATACCTATGATAGGATGTACACATTTAATTATATGAAGGCACAGCTGATTATTGACCCTCCAACTTTTGATTGTATATGGTACTATTAGTACTATTGTATGGTACTATTGTAGTGGACTGTTGAATATTCAAGTGAAGTTTTATTTAAACCATCATGCACAGTTACCTCCGGCGTTCACGTTGCACCCAGTGACCATGTGATTCTCTCTGTTTAGCTTAAATAGCATTTTGACCATTTAAACTTGCTATATTGGTATAAAGTTTTAATAATTAAAAATAGCATTTGTGGAATTTTATCTTATTACATCTTCAATATTGAAATGGTGAGTTTTACTTAACATCCCAAACCACACCTGACTTTGATGGATGCATGAGAGTCTCCTAGAAGAACTAGAAACCTAAGTGTAGACTAACATCCTGTGAAGGGAAGGGGTGGGGGGGGGGGAAGGATGGGTGGGAGAAGAGAAAATGGGTGGAAGAATGGAAATGTGTGGGGAAAGTTGTAAGGAAAAGGTATAAGTAAGGGAAGGGGGCGGTGAGGCAGTTGAGAGGCAAGGGTGCATATTGCTGTTTGAGCTCCTGTCTGTGTGATACATTTGTGAGAAGGGATAGGTTAGATATTTGAACTGATTCTGTGCCCTTGCGTCCTCGTAGTGTTTAGTGATGTATTGAAAGCATAAACAGTTTGATGATGACAATTGTGACAATACACACATGCCTATAGAGATGGTATGTGTCCATAGATATATAACACTGTACAGACTGTCAGCTATTCATAGCTGAACATTGCTATTGTTGTTAGTTTCGATGGGATGGTTGCTCATAGGATGGTAATGAATGCCTATAGAGATGGTATGTGTCCATAGATACATAACACTGTACAACAAGAGATACATTTAGTTTGCTACTGATTGTCAGCTAACATAGCTGTTGCTATTGTTGTAGTTCCCATGGAAGGGTTGCTCATAGGATGATGATCATGATGATGTCATAATCACCGATGGTGGTTTGATTCCTGTGATTCAAGGATTTCTTACAAAATTCTCTGTGGAGCAGATTGCATCAGTTTAAAACATCATGTCCATGAATATATTTATGTTGTTTTCAATCCAACTATTGGGGTACCTTTAAGGGATGTAGATAAATCTATGAAAAACTGAAAAGGTCATACTATTGTTTAAAAAAGAAAAATAAATGCATGAAATTACAGTTTGTACCATAATTTGTAGCAGCTAGACATGTACTATAGAATTCTTCTTCGTTTTTTCATTTTATTTGTTGTCATTTTGTTCATCCATTGTCAGACTTGTCATGTTTTCAATAAGTTTGACATTTTCTGCTCTGTTAAACTAGTGTATGCCAGAGCTAGTATATATGAATAAAGGTTTTCATGTTTTTTATTTCTTATTTTGTAAACCTATCATAACAGTCATATAGAAATGACATTTTAAACTAAAGCAGCACAGCTTTTTGAAGTTTCAATTGCAGGCCATGTGAAATCATTGGTAATTAAAGTGTTAAGTAGAAACTCTTCTTTCACTATCAATATTTTACAAAGTTTAACTATATCTGTGCAAGTCATGACATTGGAAGTGACTAGAATGACAGTATGAACTTCAAATTTCCATAACCAATACAGATACCCAGCAAATCTCTCAGTGAAAGTCATTACCTTAAAACGAAACTGGATGAGTCTCAAACTAATTATGTACTTGCGAGATTTCTGATGCAAACTGAAAGCGAAAGTTGTTTTGAGCCCACAAGCTTGCAGTTCACTATGTTTACAAGGCATAACTTTTTGAGTGAATATGTAACGACCAACATGAAATTTTTAATAAGTTCACTAATGCTTCAACAAACCACATACAGCTAGTACTTTAAAAGTGTATCATGTTATGATTTAATAACTTTATATAGTATTTTTGTCATATTTTGTCCTACAGATTCCTCATTTGTTGAATTCTTAAACACAAAAGACATGTTACCGATCAAATCTCGCATGTGCTTCCTGCACATCAACGCCCCTGGTCAGCAGGACCACTGTGAGAAATTGGCAGATAAGTAAGTATACATTTATGACTTTGATACACATTAGGTGGGCACAGTATACGTGTGGCCTATTTGTGTTCATATTTTTACATATAGTTTACACCAAAGGTGGGCACAGTACATGTGGCCTATATGTGTTCATATTCTCTCTGGCCCAAAAGAAGGTTTTCAAAATCCTATTAACGCTGCCTGCAGAACCAATTAAATAGGAACAATGTTTTTACCCAAAAAATTCACTCAAGTTTTGAGGAAGTTTGTTATAAAAGGGCCTTCATGTGATAGGAGATTTCAAGGTAATAGAAGAACGATTCATTCTTATAATTTTCAGATAATGAAATATTCCTGTTTTAGTGAAGGGAATTGAGACATCCGTAAATTGTTCAGACCTGCGGATTGGTCCAAAAGATTCACTGTGTACTAGCAAGATCAATTTTGTGTCCACCCCTGGTTTGCACATTCTCATAGATACGTAGGAAATTCAGTGACCGTCCATTGGTGAATCACAGTCATCCATTCATTTTCAAAATTTTCACTGTGAGGTCAAAGTTCAATATGAAGCCCATTGTGACAGTTTTAAAGTGAAGTAATAAGTCCAGTCGGCCTTACAGGATATTGAATATTTAGATAGTTAATGAAACCGAGGTTATGAGTTCATATGGGTGTACAACTGTCCTGGGTATCAGACACAATGAAGGTGGGAAATGTATTATGCAATTTCAAAATTGACCCACCAAATTGGTTTTAATTTGAGCAAGAATTCGGGCAAGAATGGGCAGATATGATTTAGCTTAAAGCAAGTTGTCCTAAGCCCAATTTTTGAATGCTGATTTTGGAAAAAGGCGTATGGATGCTTTTTTATCTTCCACTCGGCCGTATTCAAGAAGGAAATTGAATTTGAAGCAGATCTGAAACAGAGAAGTATTGTGACACAACTTTTTAGCTAATTACGTCCTTTGAAATTCGTCAGGTTTGTGAAGTATTGCCAGGTTTCATTTAGAAACAGAGAAAACTGCTTAGCGATCTCCGTTATCAATGAAATTGCTCCAAAATAACTACAAAACTTAACAATGGTGGGGGGAAAAAAACAAACTGCAAAAATGATGCAACAGTTAGGTCTAATAAACATATGACATCACACTTGTTTGCTCAAGTTCACTTTTGGTACAAATTACAAAACATGCAAAATTCAGATGAATTCATCTTGAAATCGGTATGTAGAAATTGAACGAAATTTTCACCAGTATACTCAAAAGCGTGTTCCTACATTTACCTCTGAACTATCCTTTTAGCTGATGAGCATAATTGCCCGCTGATTTGACATTTTGCGATATTAACTTCTACTGGATAGATTTATTTCAGAAAGTGGCATTTTTAGGTAATTTGAGTAAATATGGTGGTATGAAGTGACATACATGGATATGAATGAAACACAGCCTGCTTTCCTTCCTGGTGACCTTTGAAGCACCAAGCTGTCCCTGTCTCCCTAAGATCCTATTCCTTTCTCCCCCACCCCCCCCCCCATGCTTGAAACTTGCAGCAAGACTGACAATAAATTTTGGATTGGCCTGACAGATCTCATTTTTCTAAAAGACAAAAGAAGCTCATTAGATAACCTAGGATTCCCATTTTAAGTAAGATAAAAGCAAGAAACAAAACTGAAATTTTCTTTCTCCTTAAAACCTTTGGTGTGTGACATGTCTCATAAAAAGTGTTTGGTCATAGTAAACTGTTTTAAGGGTGGTTTTATAGCCGTTTGAAACCTGCAAAATTTGTGAGATTATATATGGGTTTGATGAGTGTTTAATAGCAATACCAGCAACTCTAGGGTTAAGATTGGACACAATGAGTGGATGGTTTATCTCAGTCTGTGAATAAAACCTGGTAAAGAAGCCATCATCTTCTCAAGTAGATTAATTTTCAGACACAGAATTGTTTGTAAAGCTCTAGCTTTGGCACTACGTGTAACATAATAGCTAAATACCTACATTCAAAAGACTGAAGGAAGGTGAGTCAACCATGCTTATGGTAGCATTATAGGTTTCTTTACAGAGAGAGGGCAGATTTGTATGAGACTTGGCAAAATTCTGTGAATCCTTACCAAGAATGATAGTTTGCACAATGCTTCCATATTGGCAAATGAACCAAATTTTGTCTTTATTAGTTATGATCTCATTTTGATGACAAATAGAAGAAATCATTCCCTTCCCTCCTTGCCCCCTCTCCCCGACAACAGGCACGGAAATTGTCCTTTCATATAACTAAATAGTTTACGATAGGTACTGTAGCATAATTTACGATAGGTAGCATATATAGAATAAAATGGTAAGTTGCTTCAATTTATGACATAGATATGACATTGTATTGAAAAGACAGTAATGACTGTTGGGGATTTACAGTTGAGGACAGAACAGTGTTTGTATCCAACCCAAAGCGGAGAAGATGCATGGGATGAGACTCTGAATTTCAGTGGGAAGCTGCTACTTGGCCAACCTTCAGCGCCTTGATTTCACAAAACAGTTGTTGTGGACTGTGTTGATCCGTGCTAGCTATGTGTTTGAGTTATATTTCTCATATGACCTTTGACTCATACAGTATTACAATCTCATTACAGTATATAGTAAGTGCTGATAGTTTTTGAAAAGTGCTCAAGATATAAAGCGGTTACTGCTTTACCAGAGAAACACTTAATGCAGAGTAATAAAAGCAACCAGCAAAGGCAGACTTAAAACAAGAAAGAACTTAGTACTGGTAGGTTGGGTGCAGTAGTTTGTTGTTTACAAAAGACAAAACAACAACTCAACTGCCTATTTATTGTTTCATAAAATGTGAGGACTTTGTCAAACACTTTATATCTTAGTTTACTTAAGTAGCATCTCTTGGTACAGTACTTTACCTAGTGAACTTGTGACAGCAGCTGCTTGCTTCTGGGTGATTTTTATTTTCATATTTCAGTATGCATATGTGTACAGGACACAGTATTCACATTGTAAGTTCGTTGCATATGTTTAATAACTGTCAAAGAGAATTTGATAAATTTCATAGAAAATACCATCCCACTTAAAATATTCGCCCCAGCCTGACCTATATTTTACACAGAAGAACTCAGTTGAAGTTGTGTTTGTGGTTAACTGATTAAGGCAAAATTATCAGCAAAGGGTAGCTTGTTGGAGAAATGACTTGACAGCTTCCATTTACATCACCTCACCTAAAGCTAGGTATTTCAAATCATGTTGATATCTCTAGGCATTCATGATGCTGTACACAATATTATCAGGTTACCAATATATTCTTTACATTATGGCTTTGGAATCTGGTAAAGAGTTGCCAAAGGACATAACCTTTTCTTTAAAAGAAAACCAGCAAAGGTAAAATAGTTGAAGCACCCTTTCATAGTGTACGTCCTCTCCACCTGCAATTAGTTTCTTGCTTCAAACCCTACCAGAATCCGTTCTCATGATGCATTCAGAATTGTCGCTTGGCAACCTCAAAAGATTTAATTCTTGGTAGTAGTTGTTTGTATAGTTTGGGAGGCGGCCGTTTAGCCAAACAGTAACATTTGTTCACCTCAGCCGTACTGATTTTGACTTTTATGCTTGCACCTCCCTCAGTTTTCTGGAGATAGTTTGAAACATTTTGAAGTACACCCTTCTTCCATCAGGAGTGGTCAGTATAGATCTGCACGGTGATTCATCGTGAATTGAAGCAAACAGTCAATGATCTTAATAAATCTCAGAACATGTGTCGAAAAGAAAACGGTACAGGCATCAAAATGTAGATATCTAAACCTGGAAGTCTCTCTACAGAGTATGAAATCGCACGAACCACAGAGGGTCATGTGACATGCTCCCAGGCACTACTAACGTATTATTTAGCCCTTAACGTATTATTTAACCATGTAAGCTGGAAGGGATGAGAGTGTTCGTAACAATAGATACCACTTTAAACGGGCGTTTACGCTCAATTTGAGAGTAATTGGCATTAATTGCTAGGGTGTGGATGATAATGATGTTGATATTTACTTTCTTTGTGTCAGAAATGCATTGACCCTGTCTACTTTTTGAACAAATACTGTCTGAGTCTTATAGATTGGGTACGATGGTTGCTCCCATCATTTATGAGCTAGTTGCCTGCAAAAAATGGCAAGGAGACTTGTGTTGCTAAGGAACAAAGAATCCTGTCGTCTGTTTCTCGTGTCTATGTACATTGTGTACCGTCCTGATAAGCTACTTGCGTTACAGCTGTGATTCGATTGTTTGAGAGAAAATACTCCGAATAGCAATTTTGGAATTTGAAAATTATGGTAAACAATTGAAAAAATGTACCACTTAGCTAAATTCCATTGTTTACATAGCTTCTCCAGGAATGCGGTAGCTACAATATATGAGTTCATGACATTAGCACTTGTAGAATACACATTCAAGGCGTATTATAAGAGTTGATTGCTACAAGAGAGCATGTCACATGACCCTCCGTGGTTGGTACATTGTTTTGCTAGTCTCCTAATTGAAGTAGTCTGTCCAGATTTAATTATACTTCGATGACTGTAGGTTCACTAACGGTAAATAATTAGGATCGAAACGTCAGACCAACTTACTTTTACACATTCTATATATTACACAGGCTCTCTAGTGGATAAGCAGTTTGCTAACAGTTTTATTTTATTTTGGTAATAATTAGCTATAATTTAGATGGTTCTGCTGTACTTTCCTTAGCAACAGCTTCTTCCTCTGACTGTTTGTACATTTAGGCAGTGGTTAGCTGCTACAGTATAGACTCTTCTATCCACTCTGCACTGCCGACTCTGATCCGTACAGTAAATGCTCCCAAAGTCATTTTCACGAAGGACAGCAACTTGTAGATCATGCAGACACAGTAACATCCATGAAAAATAGGCCAACCTTAACTACTTATTGATTCGGTGCACTCTTAATTTATTTTTTTCTTCTTTTTTTTTCGCTGGTTACGGGGTAGTTCTCTTAATTGGTCACGTGACGAGACACTGAGATTTATCATGTACCTTAAAAGTTTAAAATGTTTTATAATTAAATTATGTTTTCTTTATTGATTTGATACTACATCATGCTTCACCACCCCATTAGTTTGAGTTATTTCGGGAATCAACATCACCTTCACGGATGTTAACTCTTGCATATTTATGTGGGGAGCTGGTTGTGTCTACATTGTAACATAGTCTCTCTCTCTCTCACTCTCTCACTCTCTCGCTAGGTAGCTATTTGTTCAAATTGTTTGCAAGAGCAGAAATATTTTGTGCACACTTGTATGCAAAGACAGGAGTTTTGTTAGTGAGTCAAAATGGAATAAGCCTGATGAGGGAGGGTGGTGCATTATGAAGGTCATCTCATGCTGAGATTTGTAAATTGAAATTGTAGCTGAAAGTGGCCTTAAGTTGGTAATGAGTTTGAAATTTATTATTTAGCTCTATCGTAACTATATTGCTGTAGGGTAAATATATGACTATTGGAAGACTTTCTTGGTTAAAACTGATGTTTATAGATGTAACATTTTGACTCATGTGAATTCGAGTTCATACGAGAAAGGCGCACAGTTATGATCTGTTTTAACTGACTAGATTTATCGCTGTACAAAACTACTTGAGACAGGTTAGCAGAACATACAGCATGGTTGAAGAATGTCGTTATTTTGGTCGATTTTAATAAGTTTCTGTTTTTATTTTTCTTCAGCTATCACTACCCCACAATGCAACAGCTGGCAGATGTCGTTCCATACATTCTGAAGGAAGTTGGGTAAGGCTGCAGAGCAGAGTAGTAAATATCGCTGAAATATCGCATGAATGATGATGAATCATAAGATAATGAGGCAATAGATCCAGGTAGTTCAGCAAAGTGCAATAAACACTGATATTAAATAAAATGCGAGACATTCAGGAAAACCTCTGCACTTTCGATCTAGATAGAGATATTTATTGCATCAAAATTCAAGTTGAGCATGGCAACTACTTAGAATAAAAATAAAAAACTGTATCGTAGTAAAAGCCGAAGCCAAAATTCTTCCTTGTCACAATTGCAATTAGGTATTAACCTTCTAACATGTTTTCCCCGCTAATGGAACAAGTAAATTAATGAATGACCAAGTCACTTAACTACCATGTTAAAAACAAAAATGCACTCCAGAAAAATCATGCACGTGTGTGTTCTCGATTTTTCAGTGTACAGTTATGCTGCTTACATCAAGGTAAATTATTCAAACATGAAAGAGCTTTATTAGACCCTAGCTGAAACTACTTTCTCCTTTACTTTTCGTGACAAGAACCTCTAATGTTTGCAGTGAAATTTCAGCTTGTGACGGGAATCAGTATTTGGCTAGGATAAACCACTGACACTAGTGTTTCCTGTACTATAGTAAGAGGCCTATATGCGGTAATATATATGTGGTCAGAGTGGTTAAAGTACACGGAAAATCTCCCCCTCCCCAACCACCTGAAATGAACACAAATACATTTTTATTTTTTTATTTCTGATTACAATCATCAAATAAGCAATTCATTAACATGGAAAATAATATATACAAGCATTTGGAAGGCATAATATCGCATTACGAAAATTATAGTTATCTTATAGTCGAAAATTAGTTAATTGATGACAATTCGACTATCCAAACTTTTGATTATTCGAACTACCTTCTGGTCCCGACCAGATCGTATAACAGGGGTTCTACTGTATATATATGCAGTAGTACATGAGATAGCAAGTAATTATGTATAATTGTCAAAAGTAAGAAT
Source organism: Apostichopus californicus (assembly GCA_020650975.1). Taxonomy (NCBI): domain Eukaryota; kingdom Metazoa; phylum Echinodermata; class Holothuroidea; order Aspidochirotida; family Stichopodidae; genus Apostichopus; species Apostichopus californicus. The sequence continues at coordinate 37,102 of JAIPMN010000111.1, read as the reverse complement.
GGCGGCAAGCACAAGAGCTGAACCTCTCCTCTATAACGTTGCGTTTTGGAAACTATCTCTTTAAAAGGTCAAATGGCCATTCATCTAAGGGTAGGTTGTATGTGAACATTGTGGTGATTCCACTTGCATAATTACAATCTAGCTATTCTACTGGTAACGCATCGCTCTTGGATACAAGCCAATGAACCTAACAACAATGGACACGGTAAACAACAGAATAATAAATATAAATTTATACTGGATTGACTCTGTTAAAATAAGATTTCCTCCGGTGGCTTTATTTTGTTGTGTGTCGCACGAGGGGATACAGTTCATTCTGCTGCAGTCCATTAAACGAAGCCGGCGTTTTCTTCCTCTGCTTCTATTTGGGAAATGCCACCTCACTGGGGAAAACCATGATTTTATCACAAGATGGTTTGGCATCTTTTACTGCTAATGGCTAAAGAATATCCACTGTGTAGGGGTTTAATATACTGCTTCGTAGCTGAGAAAGTGGTACAGTAGCTAGAGCTGACTGTATCTAGAAATTTCAGATTCAGGGGGACGATCAAAGCAGCTCATTTTAATTGAGCTTGTTTGTATAGTTCTTGTACTAAAAATTTGTATAGAGTTTATGCATTAAATTTGTATACAGTGTGTGCGATTGAAACAGTCAACTTAATTGTATTCATGTACAGTAAGTATATGTCATCCCTACATTGGGGCCATTCCCCTCTTCTCCCTCTTGTCAGTCCCCCAAATTTTGTCAGACGTTCTTATTACACAGGCAAGAAAAAATCATATACACTGGCAATATCTAAACTTGTGGTCAGAAGGACAGAAATGTAGCACTTTGCATAAATAAACCTCATTACTCAAACACAAATTTCTCACTTTCCCTTTGTATGTTTGTCAATACAGTCAACATCAAGTTTAAAGGTATGCTGTAGTGGCCCCAAATATGCTAGGTATTCAAATATGGTCACCATTGGTCAAAATTCTTAAACTATTTTTATTGCAACCTTCGAGGAAATTTTCCTCACTGGGACATTCAGTCGTCTTGTGTGTTCCTTAAAAATGTCTGAGAACAATTTGGAGAATAAAGACCTCCAGGAAAGTACTTTTTGAAAACTTCTAGCAACTATAGCGTGCTATAATTTGGGGCCTATACTGACTACCTTTATGATCTGTTTCTGTGCAGTGTAGTAATCCCAACTGTAGTATGTATACACAAGGTCATATATCATTGAGCCATAACAGTCAGTTGTATGTTTATCAAGGGCAACCAGATCAATTTCAGGCTTTAGTACTTCACATATAGACAAAAGGGTATCAAAGCACAGCCTAAGTAGGATAGAAAGGATTGTTACAAAATGATTTCATACCCAATGGAAACACAGTCCTTAGTGATGAACAACTGCTCTAAACAGCCTAGAACACCAAACAGCCTAGAACACCAAACAAGCTAAGAAAAGTTGGATTCCTTTGGGAGATAATCCTAGTTTAAAAATTGTGTCTGAGGGGGCTCTCATTTTGTAAATCTGTTATATCACAGAGTCTCTGGGATCAGGGAACTGTTTAGATTCTCTGCAGAATATGAACATTGTAGTAATACACAAAGAACTACATTTAAGAAATTAAACCACAGGTGGCTTGATGGTGTCATACTTAGATTGTCATCAAGTCTTTTCCTGTGTGTGTGCACTTGTTTTGTATTCTGACCGAGGACTTGAACAAAAGAATTCCAGTTCCTCGGATGTGATTTCTAAAGAATCACCACGCCCTTGAAAGAATTCTATTGTATGGGGTATTGTTAAGGTTAGGGTAAGTGGATTTTAACAATGGAAACAACAATGGGGTCCTCGGTCTGAATGTAAAACACACCTGTGAGTATGTGCGTATGCGTGTGTGTGTGTGACTCACACAAGTTGCCGACTTAAAAGTCTTGTTGTCATCAAGTAAATGGTAACGAGGATATTGAAACTGTCACATATTTAAGAAAATTCAGAATGAATGTAAGAATGTGGGGGAAGTCAGGAGTGACTGGAAGTACAACCATTGGGCGGGGGTGGAATTAGATGGATTTGGTAGGGAGGAGGAAGGTGGTAAGGTAAATGAAGAATCCTGATTGCTACAGTAACTGAGGTAGTAATGTCACATAGCTGAGACACCCCCCCCCCCCTTCATTTGTACCACCACCATGTGTAAAAACACTTCACAGGTCACAGAACACAAGCATTGTGCACCTCCCTTAAATGGTTGATGTCCCCCTCCCCCTACTCCTTCCCCTACCCAGAAATCCTGGATATGAGCCTGGTCTCACCTCTATACAGGAAGGATGGACTGAACGGCTCAGTTCTTACAGTTCTTACATGTTTAGAAACCCTTTCTCCTCTTCCTCTTTCTCTTCTTTTCAGGATCACTGAAAACCATGACCTCATTGGCATTGGAGAGGGTGCTGGTGCTAACATCCTTCTCAGGTTTGCTGTAAGTGGTTCTCATATTGTTTGTCTTCTGGCGACCACATGTCAAGAGTGAGGGGCAAATTTGTGTCCCTGATTTATAAATAAAACTCAGAAAGAGTTTGCAACTTGGCAAAGCAAAGCTCTTTTCCCTGACAGGAAAAACTAAGTGGAGGGCAACAACAGGATGACGATAATTTGGAGAGTAAATTTGATGATGATTTGGTGTGCTTCCTCGCATTCCCGGCTCCTACTGTTTTGTTGTTATGAGAGTAGTCGGTGATAACAGAGAAGGGTCGAAGGCTTATTTAACTGTCACTTGTCGATGCCCGTGGTGAGGTAGTTCTTAAAGCAATCGTTACCGGGTGTATCTATTTAAAACACTGATCGACCAGTTTAGTCGTATGAACAGCCATAGCTTCCATTCACACATGTTTGTTCTCTATCCTGCAAGTCCCAATATCTCTAAAACAAAAGAACTAAAAAAAAAACAGTTGTTAAAGCAATGTTTGATCACAATTTTCACAAAAAGAAAAAACAAATAAAGATTGGCAAAACAAAACCTTCAGAAGTAGACCAGGGGACTTCTTTCTTATTCGTCATCTTTGCCTTATACAACTACTGTACTACTTCATCTGAACCTTGTTGTCACATGTCTTCTATACTGCACGTTTGCTTTTAGGAAAACAGCAACTAATAAATATCTCCAGGGATTTGTGGTCGATGAAACCAGACCTTAATGTAGGAATAGTGCAAATTTTACCCACAAAAAATAAAGTCAAAGGAGATCTGGTGACTTCAAAGTATATGTGATTGACAATTTAGCTGCATAATCAGGAACAACAATAAATGAAAGATTATCGGAATAACAAGAAAATACATCCTCCTGTGTTTTATGAATTGTCAATTGTCAACAACTCTGTAACTGGACGACATACATTAATCTTGGAGTGACTCGAATTCGGGAGCTTAATTATGGTTCAAAGGCACCGGCGTTAACCACTGAGCTAACACTCCCTCCTCTTTGTTTTTGTTATATTTTTTAACCAAGTGTAGGCTAACATTTACATCATCAAATCAAATTGCTGTGCGTGGTTTTTGACGATACGTCTCCTTTAGGGACCAGACAAATGCGACAAATTCTACAATGCATTTCCCAATTTGAAGCATTTAATGTAGTGGTTCATAGAATGACGTTGAACTTTTGATTAAAAGCATCGCCTTTGAATTTTTAATTGTGTCTGAAATCATAGAAGGATATTTTAATGTTTGTAATCTCGTGGGGAATCCTACATTCGGTGAACTCTCTGTATGGACAAAAGTGAAACTGAAAAGAATGATACGTAGATGTTTCTTCCCCTCGTGCATTTGTTGTATAAAACCTTATTGTATACTTTCGTACACACTCTTGAGAGAGATCTTAACTGTGTTCTCTGAGGGGAAAGGATCTTGGTTATAAGCAGTTAGATTAATACTTGTTTTTAATCCTGGAAATAGTTTTTTTTTTTAAACTTATCTTGACATTTAATTTCTCCTATTGATGTGAATTTTTGTGACTCTCCTTTGCTGCATTTTAAAAACTGTACAACCAGGCCAGGGTTCATGAACAAAGAGTTGGAAATGCATGGTTTGTGAAGAATATTATATAAGAAAAATCAGAAACCCTCCTCCTAGTTTGGTTAAAGATGAAATTATTTAGCTTTTTATTTACATATTTTTTTTGTTTTCAGACTGTTAACAACGACCCCACCCCACTCCCTCCTCCCTGATCATTGGCATTTGTAGTTCAAGGGTTATAGGTGTCAATAAATCTGCATTTCAATATCTATAAAGGGGTAGGGATGCAACTTGGGGGCTAATGAGGGGGGCAGGCAGTGCAGGTGCTTTGATTTACAGCTACAAAGAGAAATTTTATGTTTATGTTTTGAAAAATAATTTTCATTTTCACAACAGTTCTCCAACCCTCGTGTCTTGGGCCTTATTCTCCTTGAATGCACCAGCACTGCGGCTGGATTTAAGGAGTGGGGACAGGAGAAGGTAAGTGCCACTTTTGGAGGTGGCCTTCATTCATTCATTCATTCATTCATTCATTCATTCATTCATTCATTCATTCATTCATTCATTCATTCTTTAAAGAGGGCACCTCTGGAAAGCAGTGTTTCTGCACTGAGCAGGACAACCCTCATTAAAGACGACAATAATAAAAAATCAAAAAATTAAATCCAGTATAAATATACATAAAATTTATATTAGAATAGTATAATTACTTTTAATAAAGAATCCTACAGAAGTCTGACATAGGACACCTTTGTGTGACTGATTATTGAACATTTTCATAAAATAATTTTTGCCAGGTTTCTTATTAGAAAGGAGAAAATGCAGGTCAACTCTATGTCGCTAAAATCATGCAGACTGTTATATAATATAGCAATTCAAACATCTCTTTGTCAGAACTATGTGGTTGCTACAAACTCACTGTAAAGATCCCTCTACCTTTTAAAACTGAACAAGAACCGCATGCTGTTCTTATAATGCCTGTACCAATAATATGGTAATCTTGGTTACATTAACCTCATATCTATTGGGAATTAGTAAACTTAATGGTTTTGTTTAATTGTTTATTTTAAGATAAGCATGTTAGTTGTGGTTCCTGTTTGTTCATGTTTAACTTCGTATTAAAGGGTTGAGGGAGGAGCAGGTGGTGGGGCGGGAGATTGTGTCTTAAAGAGGAGGGCTTGTTTCACTCGAATTAGGTTGAAAAAGAGATTGCAAAGCTGGTAGTGATGATTACGTTCAGTTGCTTTGATTAATTGATTTTCATTCAACTCCTATTATAATTCACTTAAACGGTAAATGGGTGCAATAACAAGATTAATAACAAACAAAAGAAAAACATTCAAAACCAAACCTTTTGTTGTTATTGTTGCCTGTATACCAACATGTAGTGAGAACTTGTTCAGTAAGGACTAAATGATTGTTTCATCTTTTTCTTGCAAAGGTGGCATCTTGGAATTTGACTCACAGAGGCATGAATCCAACAGCTGAGAAGTACCTCCTATGGCATCACTTGGGCACTGTGAGTAGTCACAACCAGCAGTCGATACTTGGTTAAATCTCAACGATATCTAGCTCTACCCTCTTCCACTCTCAACCCACTTTTTGATCTCTCGGTTAACTTTTCTGTCCATCTGAAGAAGATCGATCTAACTTTAAAATACTTACCTACAAAGGCTTTTTGCAGTAGATAAAGCGGTCTGTTAACAGTTTTTTTCCCCCCTGCTGTCTCTACCTTTCTTGACATGAGATCTGAAGTGTGTACTTTTCATGTTCGATTAAAAGACTTTAATGACATTTTGACAACATTGCTATCGTCAGTTTGCTCCGACTAGATGTCAAGTGCCTGCATTGCAACTTTGTTTGCCAGGAACCAACTGACTTATCTTTATTGGATTTGAATTCTGCATTGACTAAAATAGAGTGAGAAAGGTTTGCAATAGTGTCTGGATGTACCCACATATATATATTTCAAAGGTTGAATGTGCAATGTGCATACCATCTCCTCCATATCAGCAATATGAAACAAAATTTGACAGAAGTCTGCACGAAAAGTTTATATGCAGTGGGTCCACAGTGACTTTCTCTGCTGTTTGACTGATACCTTCAAACTGATTCAAGAAGCTAAGTAAATTAAAGTTGTATGTTGTCACATGTATATGCTGCACAAGCTTTGTGCAATAGCAGATTGTAGGTGAGAGGTCATCTTGTGACATCAGCTGTCTGTGCTACACATGCTGTGTTCGATAGCAGATTGCAGGTAAGAGGTCACCCGATGATATCAGCTGTCTGTGCTACACTTGCTGTCTGTGCTACACATGCTGTGTTCGATAGAAGACTGTAGGTGAAAGGTCACCTGATTACATCAGCTGTCTGTGCTACACATGTTGTGTTCGATAGCAGACTGTAGGTGAAAGGTCATTGTATGACAACAGCTGTCTGTGCTACACATGCTGTCTGTGTTTGATAGCAGACTGTAGGTGAAAGGTCACCTGATGACATCAGCTGTCTGTGCCCTGGTTTGTGCCCTGAATGTAATGTTCGATAGTAGTATGAAGTTCCATGTGAGTGAGTTCATAATGAATCTAGGGCCTTTAAATGACTGCCTATGTCCTTGTGTCCTATTCGCAGCATACAACAAACAAACTGGACTATGTGAAAACCTACCGGACTAACCTGTACGAGCGGATGAATGCCCACAACTTGGCCCTCTTCATTGACAAGTTTACCAAGTAAGTCAGGGTTTAAAGAAGAAAATGGAGTATACCCCCACCCCCCTCCCACCCCACCCCCTAATACCTCTTTTCCCTAATTCATTTTGTTTTTTTATTTCTTTTGCAGGGTTAAATTCACTACTTCCATGTTCTATCAAATTTAACTTTGGCTACCCTTGCTAGTTTCCAATGTATATTTCAAGTGCATTGAGACTGCTGGCATAATGAGCTATATAAATAAGTATTATTATTATTATACAACAATAAAATTGGATTTCAAGTGTTGATTTGCCTCTGCATGTTTTGGTATCCTGTGGAGTATACCAGCATAATAAATGCCAGTGCCAATCCACAACTTGTTTTGATGGCGTAGTCATATGCCTAGGTTTCACTTAATCATTTTAATGAAGCAGTCAGTTCATCACGTGTGTCATCAACCTGTATTTGCAATTTGTCATTCTCGACTGCCGTCAAATCTGACTTTGCACCAGTTACAAATCATCCAGCCTTCTTGTTGCCAAAAAACCCATCTGGGGCAGCTGTGTGTTAAAATCAAACTCACAGAAAATGTGAAAGAAGCTGGTATAAAATTCTTGACTATGAAAGTGTGCACTGAAATTACTATGTATTTTTCAAATGCAATTTGAATTTGGTTACGATTGCGAATGCTCGGTAACCTTTGCAATATTGCTGGCGTGTGTGTGCGTGCGTGTGTGCGTTTGTTTTTCTATCTGACCGAGGACTTGAACAAATGAATTCCAGGTCCTCGGTTGTGATTTCTAAAGAATCACCACGTCCTCGGAAGAATTCTATTGTATGGGGTATTGTTAAGGTTAGGGTACGTGGATTTGAACAATGGAAAATACAATGGGGTCCTTGGTCTGAATGTAATACAAACATATGTGTGTGTGTGTGTGACCGCCAGCTTGTTAGCACAACATCTCAACAACCACAAGATGAATCAATGTCATACTTGGAAGGTAGATGCTCCATGATGTGTAAATGTGCCCTATTGTTTCTTATTCCCACCACATGAAAATTAATCAGTGGGTGGAGGGTTAAACATAACATTCTAAAATGTCAATATCTCTTCAACGATATGACCTATTAAGTTCATACTTGGAATGTTTATGTAAGTACATAGTGAAGTACATGTTCTTCGCAACAACAATTTTTACCTCATTAATATTTTATGATTGGGTATAGCTTAATGCGAAATGGTCAAAATCAGCTTGTAAACACAATATCTCAACAACCACAAGTAGAATCAATGTGATACACAGTAGATAGATGCTCCATGATGAGTAGATGTGCTCTTCTTTTCTTGGTTCTCATCTCATGAATACTAATGAGTGGGTGGGGCTTAACATAAATTTGGTTCACACTGTTACAGTGATTTTGGTACAACATATTAAGCACCTTTCCGTGACATCTCCAACTTTATGTGAATAATATCCATCAGATTCCAATAGAAATAGCTGTTAAACACGAGACAAGAACCAAACGTTCCATGGTTTTCATCCTTGTCATATTAGGTTTGTCGCACTACATTTATACAATCCGTCATATTGGTTTTTGTTGTGTGCATATCATGAATATTAATCAGTGAACATAAAATTCTTAATCTCATATCTCTGAAATAGTACGACTAATTAGCTTTATACATGTGCTTGCATTATACAATGTAAGTATATAGATACATGCTTATGAGATCATTCACGTTGACCTCATTAATATTCGTGCATATATCTGTTTTCACACTATGTCATTAAAATAGACTTTGTCAGCATGATAACTGATTCCTGTTATCTTTCTTTTCATCTTGCCCCATTAGTCAAATACATCATCCACATAGAGAAAGTCAGAAATGTAACATTTGTATAGCATTATAGTATGTGATGAACACTAATATAAAGAAACGTCTCCAAGTAACCACACGTTTGCAGTCAATTCTACTGCACAATTAATTAATTTATCACCGATTAACTTTCATTTGGTGAAAAGATTTAAAAGTGTGTTATAGTTTTGATCTGGTAGATTTGGTAAAAATGTGTGACCAAAGTGCAAATAGTTCAATGCTTGAAAAGACACATGAGCTTAGATCTCAGTAACTCTTAGCGGGTAGGAAAGTGATGAACTGACTTGTGTGAAACTAATGATTAATTGTCATGACAAATGTAGATAAAAACAAATGAATGGCAAGCTTTCTTTCTTGAAGCTGATTCGTGTGTGCCAGTGTTCAGTGAACTGTGAAGCAAGTATGTCCAACACCACTCCTGTTCCTACTCATGGGAGAACCGTGTGGCCCAGTCTTCCCGGTAACAGTATGTCTGAGACATCCGACTACTTTTCAATAATATAATGAGGGAGGTGAAGGGGCTCCCCCTCCCCTTTGCCAGCACCATCCATTAAACAGTCCAGCTTCATTGCTTTAAATTATAAGTACAAAAGACAAGAATGTGCAGAAAGATGGCATGCTCTTCAATTCCTTAATCCAGATACAACCATGCAATAGTGATGGGTTTTGAAACCCCGCAATGAAGGATGAGAAAGGAGAATACCTCCCTCTACAACAAGCCCCTCCCTCTTCCTTGCCCCCCCCCCCCTCCATAAACAGTCACTGATGCCAATCTGCATTTTATGAAATTGTAAGACAGCCATGAAGGTATAGAGTGATGTCTTCCTTTTCAGGTCCTAAACCAGTTCCAACCATGCGATAGTGATGGTGAATACCTGCCTCTACAACAAGCCCCTCCCCCCCCCCTCTTTGTCCCATCTATAAGCTGCATTGCATAAAATTATAAAACAGAGATGAAGGGTATAGAGAGATATCTTCCTGTCCGATTTCCGAGTCAGATAAAACCATGCTTTAGAGATGGTGAGGTCATTCCCAGGGAGTGCTTTAGAGATGGTGAGGTCATTCCCAGGGGTGTTATTTTTTCATCCAGTCATTTCCTCGTTTCTTTGACCTCTCCTCAAACTGAGAGTATTAATAGGCCGCTGATTGGCAAATGGAAGCTTCAATTTACATTCGTTAAATTAATGCGAACCAGTTTGGGAGAATGTGTCATAGTGCTGATAGTCGTAGCAGATTAATTGCCAGTAGTCGCGATTACACTTTGGAAGTTCGATTAATCACGCTTAAAAACTAACTTGGGATTACTTGACTACAAGCTAGCACTACACATAATCTGCTTTTGAAAAATAGCCTAACCTATCAAAAACAACATTAAAGCAATTTGTCAGCAAATATCGCAAAGTATAAAGGTTCTCACAATGCTACACTAGCACTGAGCTGTGTTAAAAATGGGAAAGCACCTGCTCCGGTTAGATTCATGCGTTTGCTTGTCAGTAATAAGCTTGTTCTGCAGTGCAACATTCAGTCCTAGCATTGTTTAATCATTGTGCATAATGGCAATCTTAACGATTGCCAAGTATTTGTCATTTCTTCACACATGTTTACAATTCCTTCATTACTGGCCTGGGTCACATTTATCAGATGTCTGATCGAGCGTGTCGATTGCAGTGTAGTTTAATTTCAATGTGCCTGCTATCTCGCTAGGATAGAGCCTAGAACGTTGACCGTCCTTCTACAGAAACTCTTGCATAACAAACATCACACCGCTACAAGGTGTTACATCTATTCATTGTTTGCACATTTGCTTTTATTAGAGATAGTAGTTGTAGTTGCCTCGTAGATTCATTCGAAAGTTTTTTATAAACTATGAAGGATTTCAGAAAACGTTGTAGATTGTAAGTTATTTAGAGTTTTTGTTTGGTAGTTGGTTTAACATGATTTAGACACCACACGTTAAGCCCGCAAGAACAAATAAAGACAGTGCACCATGGAGAAAGATTTGTTTTGACTGTATTTCTGCAATGTAAAAAATTACAGTGATGACATCATAACTGTAACCGAGTAATCGTGATAAGAGCTATGCAATTAATTGACTACAAAAGAAGAGTTGACTATCAGCACTAATGTGTCATGTCGCTCTCGCAACAACTGTCATGAATATAGTACTCAAGTACTCAGTCAAGAGTAAGTAGAAGAGTAAAAAAATATTAAAAAATTAAAAGTGTTTGCCATGGATGGCAACATATGTTTGAATACATTAGTTACTTAAACTACATCCATTAGATGAAGAATAGTTTGAGTTCTACTCAGTAGGTTTTGTTAAAATGGCATCAAGTTTAAAAAAAAAAGACACTTTTGTCATTCACATCAATTATTTCTTACATCATATTTCTGTCGAACGACTTGTCCCGTTGACAATACTATGCCATCCATAATGATAAGTTTTTTCATTGTCGGATGGATCATTTCAAAAGCAGATTAGAATTTTTCTATGGCAGTATTTGATCCATTAAAACATTCTCCTGGCAGAACGTAAAGATTAAAGGGGTTGGATCATCAAGATCCTTTGAGGTTGTCTGGATAAATGAAACTAAAATGGAAGTTTCTTATGCCTTTAATAGTTACGGGTGCCATTTTGTTGTCTGTTGATTATAAGCAGCATACTTTGCTTTGTAACGAAAACTTCACTATAGCAATATGTCATAGCGTTTGCATTGGAAAACTGAACAGAGTGTGCTAGTCATTTTGACAAAACACTTGCTTGATAATGGAATTTCAAGTAACCAAATTACATGTTTATGTATTTGCTGTATTTATACAATATTGAGTTCGTCTAATCCAGGATTCTGGAAAAAAATTGCCTAGTCATGATTATGAACTGCGCCGTTATGCAGAGTATAACCGTTTGTGTAGAGAGACGGATAGGCGAGAAAGAAAACCAAGGCCTTGACTGGATAAAGTCGCATCTGTATTGCATCCGTTAAAACTCTTTTGTATCTCTTAATCCTCACCCATTATACGCTCATAATATATGGCAACACTATTACATGTGTTCAGACTGCCAAGCCCTGGCATATACAGAATGAAATAAACATAGTTGAGTCAATACTAATAGGTGGTCATGCCACTGAACCTACGCAGATTAAGAATTCCCATGAGCCTCTGATCTGCTCTTTATACCACGCAACTGAATGATGTTGCGCTAGAAGGCATGACCCTTACCTACTGGATATAGATGAGGTACTTTCTAATAGAGCAGGAAGAAACTATGTACACTCTATCATACAAAGTTAAAGGTCATCAGTTCTAACCCAAAAATGTTAGCGTGCTAAACATTACTCAAAGTTTTGTATAATAATTTCCTGGAGATTCTAACTCTTGAAATGATTCGCAGACATCGATGTGAGGTTCAATGTTTAAATAATTTAAATAATGTCTCACTGAGGCAAAAAGATTTGAGGAAGGCAGTAAAATGTTTGTCGGAATTCTGGGCATCAGTGACCATTTTACAGTACAACAAATCTAGCAAATTGGAGGCAAATACTGATGAAATTGAAGTATCAGATGTTATTCAAAAGCAACCCAAAAATCTGCTATAACAAAGCTACCTAATTAAGCAAAGGGCTTGTTACAAATTTTATAGCCACCAAGAAAATTTTACAATTTTCAAACATTTACTCAAACCACAGCGAAAAAAAAAAAAACCCTGATTTTCAAAACCCTGTGAAGTTTCAAATTATACTCCTGTCGTGTTTTCTAAGGCTCTTTATGACAATTAAACTAAGTTCATTGTTCGTAGGGTGCTTTACAACAAACATCTCTCCATAAATAATATATATATATATATACATATATATATATATATACATATGATTCGGAGACTAGATTACAGCTTGCCCATTTTCTTTATTGTAAACATCTTGCAAGACTGCGATAGACCTTCACTTCTGAAAGAAGTTCTGTCGTGCCAACAAACAAAATGCATTAATTTTGAAAGGTCAGGCAGGTACTTGCATTCACATGCATGAATGAATGAAGAACCACAAACCGATGTTTGATGCATAAGAAGATGATAACGTTTGAGATTTTTGAAGTAGTTTCCTTGTATATAGATGGTCACGTGACGTCATCAGCCTGTCTCTCTCCCTCTCTTTTTAAAGTCATTATCTGATCAAATCAGTGACGGTTTCCTGTGTTTCATTAATAAATTGTAAACAGGTTTTAATAAACAATACTTCAAATCCTGTCATTCCACATGTAAGAGGTGAGTATTAACTGTGCAAATGGCTAGGAGATCTGTTTATGAAGAAGACATTTACTGCAATCGTTACTGACAAGGTTAATGATATATATTATATAATAAAGCTGAGCATATATCTGATGAACCATAATTAACATCGGTGAGAAGTTCTTCCTTAATGGGAGCAGCACAAAACATGCCTGGTTCATTAATATTTGAAGAAAAAAAACTTTAAAAAGTCCTTAACCAGCCAGCTGTTTTCTGGTTTTTCTCTTGACAGCCGAAATAACATAACTGTGAATTTAAAGGATATCAAATGTCCAGTGCTACTGGCGACAGGGAAGAAATCACCCCACTTCAAAGACGTTGTAAGTATCACATTTTCTATATTTTTATATATCTGAATTATGAGTTTCCACATAAAATATAACGAAACGGTTAGAAAATAGTCATTTGGTAAGTTCGACATGAAAGGCCTTTGTGAAAGAGACCTCTGTGTGCTCTTAACAAAAAAATTAAACTTTTTATGAATTTATAGAAAATTGAATAATATAATAGGGGAAAAACAGACAAGAAAAAAAATATTATCCTCTGACCTGACATCCCACCGAAATATATGTTACGAAAAGGAAATTTGCAAAGCGTTAAAATTCCTCACAAATTGGCGTAGATTTGCCTAACATCATCTAGAAATGTAACAATTACCACTAAATTCTTGTCATGTGATGTCGGAGGGGGGGTTGGGGGGGTGGTGGTGGTGGTGCAAGAGTATTAATCAGTGAAAGTAGGAAGAGACATTTGACCTATTTGTTGTGTGAATGTTACTCCACGATGTGAGTTATTTATTTGACATTCTTCATATGCCAAAGCAACTATAAGTTCGACTAGCTTTCTTATTGGTTGAAATATAGAATTTCCAGATCCATGTTGTTCCTCACAAATTGGCGTAGATTTGCCTAACATCATCTAGAAATGTAACAATTACCACTAAATTCTTGTCATGTGATGTCGGAGGGGGGGGGGGTTGGTGGTGGTGGTGCAAGAGTATTAATCAGTGAAAGTAGGAAGAGACATTTGACCTATTTGTTGTGTGAATGTTACTCCACGATGTGAGTTATTTATTTGACATTCTTCATATGCCAAAGCAACTATAAGTTCGACTAGCTTTCTTATTGGTTGAAATATAGAATTTCCAGATCCATGTTGTTCCTTTATTAAAGGTTATAATAACTAGGCCAAAAAACATATAATAAGTGACTAAATAGGAAAGCTGTTTTCTGCCGATAGTTCGTTTTCGACCAGCAGTGGACCACCAGAGAAAAGAGCAAAATGAGTGATTCAGGCCTTTTTTAATCGACAATTAAGTAAAGTTTCAACCATTGATATAACAGTTATGAAAGTTTACATTCCTGCAATCTGGTAAACTTTGTCAACTGAAATTTGCACTTTCTATTTTATAAATCCTGTAGTATGTTCATCATATTGGTATTAACTCAGCTTTCTGCTATTAAGAACACTCTTCATAGACGAAATACATATATTGCTTTTGAAATGTAAACTTAAAATTTGTGAGCTTGCATTTCTACATCCTGTAGTATGTCCATCATATTGACTCTGTTCTCTGCTGTTGATGATACTCTCCATAGACAACGTACATAATTGCTTTTGAAATGAAAACTGAAATTTGAAAGCTTGCATTTCTAAATCCTGTAGTATATTCATCATATTGGATATTAACTCTGCTGTTAATGACACTCTACTTAGACAAAATACATAATTGCTTTTGAAATGTAAACTTAAATTTGAGAGCATGCATTTCTTTTATGATTTTAAGTTAAGGTCATATTTTGTGTAATTTACCGATACAAGCAGAGTTAGTTTACTTAATTCAACTGTGATAAAGGACCAAATTCCAAAATTGTTATAAACTCCTTAATCTGTTGTATTGAAAATGGTCTAAGAGGAATTATTAAACATCACTATCTGTTGGAAGACTAGTTGTCTTTGGTGTATGAATCCTAACAATTATAAGTAATACAATATACTTCAAAGATGTCATAGTACCATAAAGCTTGTATTGACCTTATCGATATCGCTTTGTACTGAAAAATTGTAAGGGAATTATTACCGCCTAACTTGTTCTGGTTTTTCAGGAGCAACTTTACGAACATCTCACTTGTACCAAAAACATTCTGGCTCCTGATGGCGTTCACGGTGACATCAAAGAAGAGGCGGTGAGATTTCTGGTTTCTTAAAATAAGATAATTAGTTGGAGTTTCTTCTTTTTTTCTGGTGCTTTTGACAATCTCATCATCATTATGGTGTGGCAATTGGTTATGGACTCACTGAGCTAAAAGAATGGGAGATGATCTTTGTGCTTGGTGAATATTTAACTTGATCAAGTCAATTTCTTGAATTTTGTAGGTATAGCTATGTAGATATAAGTATCACAGAGCTAAACTGGGTGTTAGCAAACTGCTTCTCTACTACAAATAGTTTAGGTGAATGTGCATAAGGTCCTGCTATGATCGAAGCCACTGCACCTCACGGTTGTGCACAAAACCCTCGCTGATAATTTTGTTACTACCAGTCATTGCACATGATCGATGCTGCTTTGGATGGTGGAGAAGAAATGTGGAGATTTTTTAAATTATTAATTTGATCAATCAAACTGAGTTTTGTGAACTCCAAAGGAAAAGCAATTGCTTGAGTTTAGTCTTGGCAGCTTTCATATAGACTTACAAATAGGACCTACGTGGTGCCACACCTCATCCTGAGTACCGTCCAAACGTCTTAGAACAAAAGAAAATAATTACCTGTCTTGCCCACTATTTTGGTTCACTTTCCCCACAGAATTAAAAACTGTGTCCACATATTTGTTCACGGCCATCGACAGCTTTATTTATAAACATGTGATGTGCCCGGGGAAATTTCTTCAATTCACCTCTTACTTTTATCTGTTTTTCTTTTCACAGCAATCAATTTCTTCAATTCACCTCTAACCTTTTGTCTGTTTTTTTTCTTTTCACAGTCATCAATATGTTAAATATGTTTTATTGCCTGATGATAATTTGCTGTATTTCCAATTTCACTGATTTTTCTTACAATTTACAGCCATCCAAACTCGCCGAGAGCATTGTTCTTTTCCTTCAAGGCATCCATCTCCGTAAGTAGCTCCTAACCAACAAGTAACTCCCTTCAAGTATCAATATACCGTTTATTAGCTAGACTTGTCGATTAAGCTACAGGCTTCCTCCTAATCTTTCCTAAAAATTCACTTTCACAATATACTACTTGAAGTAGAGTATTCTTGAGATCAAACAGGGAGCAGTAATAAATTTGTCGTAAACTTTTTTCAGTAATGAGCCTGATGGTTATCATCATTTCCGCAAAGCGTTTGTGGATTTGTTAGGATTTCTTGATGAATAATCTGTAATTACACTCAGTGACTAGTAATAATGTTTGAAGATAAGATGGAGGTGAAAATGATGGATTATAGGACTAGATGCAAAATATGACTGATTCATTATGTAAAAGCAAAAATCCTAATAGCCTACATTCTTGTAAGTTTTAGAAAGAAAAAAAAAAGTGCATTTACCCGAAAGTCGGTGCAACGATCGTGGTTAAATTCTCCTTCACAAGCAGAACAATGTATGCTTGATACATCAAAGACATCTTTTGAGTTCCATGTACAAATATTAGTCAGTTCCATCTACACCACCCCCAACCTTTGCCCCACATGCACAGACCTCGGTCTATGATGCTTCCATAGTCGGGGTGTTTGTAGATGACCTTTAAACATGTTGGATAAGGGGGGGGGTGGGGGTGCATACTTTTCTATTGAAGATTTATTATAAAAACAGGAAAAAAAAACCGCTAAGTTTGCTGTGGCGCTATATATCATGAAGGCTTGTGTTTGGCTTTCCCGGTTCCATCCAAAAATTTGGCAGCATCGTATAAACTCATCAATAAAAAAAGGTTCTCATTTCGTCGAACGATTGAAGACAGTTGAGGCGTTTTATTCCACAAACCGCTAAATTATTTATGTTTACTTTGCTTCCTCGGTAGTCCTTTTACCCTTTACAAGTAGTTCCGTTTGAATTTGATAGTGCTTGTACCAAATAACAGTCTTTGTTCCTTTAGCACATAGCTTCTTGTACCCCCCTCCCCCCCCTTACCCTGGACGTTTCTTGTTAATTATTCATGTCTAATTTTCTCTCTGCTAAAATATATGTCTTTGTCAGCTAACAGGGTATTTTTTTCCCATCTTTCTCATTCTTTTTTCCTTTCTATTGCTTCACAATCCTGTGGTGGGACTTTTGACCTTTTGACCTATTCAAATGCATGTTATTGTCATCGTACCTGTGTTCTCTAACCTGTGTCTTTTTGTTTTGTGCATCTGTTGTTTCCCATCTGTACTTATTTATAAATGTCTGAGGCTCATTTCTCCTCTCTGTAAAACCCACCCTTGAAACCTTTACTATTAATTCAAATACTTTACCCCCCCCATGTTATCCTCCCCCCCCTCTTGTGAATGCTGTTGCTTTTAACTAACATCCCATTTCTCCCATCGCCCACCCAAATCCTTTCCCCTGATATATCTCGATCGATTTTGTCATTGTTGTATTTTTACTCTGCAATTATTCGCAAAATTTTCACAAATGATCAGTTTCATACGTACCACTTCGAAGGTTGGGAAGAATGGCTTCATTAGGAGCGACACCCAAAGTGCTTCGACAAAACAGCGTGGATTTTTACTAGGCGGAGGAAAATCTTTTCAATGTTTTTTCTTTTTTTCCCCCCCGTAAATACAGCATTTCTATATGTTTGAGATGCATAAAAGGAAAGATACCCCAACTTCAGTATGTATGGTAGTTTTTAAGCAAACCAAAATGTTTTTATTTCATATCTTCAGCCTCGGAGCTGAACTGTATATCGCTGTATTGAATTTTAAATTCAATCTTCCATTTTTTTTTTTATTTTTTTTTTTTTATTGTAGGTGTTGAGGTTTCTGTTGAACACAAAATTGAAGTATATTTTTTATTGCTCTGTGTTGTCAGTTTTCAGTATTTTGAAGCAGTTGTCTCTTGTTTGGAAATAAAAAATGAACATAAATACATGGCTTTCATGAAAATAGAAAAATAAAAAATCAGACAGAAGATAATGAAGGATCTTAGTGGGAGTTTATTGATTATATTCTTGTAAGGCAGAAAAACCAGATTAACTGTAACATAGAAAAATTTTCCATTGTCGAAGGATGGTCTAAACTTCAGCATGAAAAGGTTGACGACACTAATTCTATGTCATTATCACTATAAATAAAAGACGAGTTATACTTCAGCTATGTTTTGCATGGAGGATTTTTTGATCATCACAAGATCGAAAAACAGATCAAGGTTAAATGCTCAATGAGAATTTGACTTCACCGGAGTGTACTGTGTTTAAATGTAAATGTTTTTAACCGTAATTTTCTGTTTGGCACCTTGGTGGTGTAATTTAGATGAAGATAGTTCCACAAACTTAAAGTTTATGATCTCTCTCTTTCCCTCCGACATTGTACAATTTGTATCAACAAATTTGCTGGTCTTTGCGTTCGGTCGCTTCTTTGACAGCAGTTTTTACCAAATCTAGCTGAAGATTAAAAAACTCAAAATTAAGATTACTAGGTAGTTTGAAACAGCCGTTTGAATTTGTTACCATTCAGATGTTAGTTAGTAAGTATTTGTTATTTTCCTTGACTTAAAGAATTCATCTCAAACAGACACTTCTCTCATCTAGTTAAATATTGATCACATAGAAACAAGCAAAATGGGACCTTTCCCAAAACAAGATGGTAATGAAAGGAACAAACAGAATTGTGGAAATTGTAGTAATTTTGGTGAGAGTTTCATTAGTTGGTCCCTGTTTTTGTATTAAAAGACTGCTTAGTATTAAAAGACAGTCACTTTGCAAGCTGGGTGCAGACATTGCACCTAAAACATTGTTTTACACTGATACAGTTAATTTGAAAGACTTTGCACTTTATCGTAGACTTGTTCAAATTTCCTTTCAGATAATAAAAAATTTGGTTTTGTGACGTGAACCGGTTTTATGTTTGAACATCTCGTGGAAATAAAACTAAAGTAAACAAACCTTGTTGACAGCGTTCAATTAGTAAGAGTAACAGAGTGGTTATTAGTACTCATTAACCAGCAGAGTGGGATTGAAAAACTCTTGAAGAGTGTCTTTTGTGTAATTAACCAGATTTAATGGTTAACATTAAATTGGTAAAATTGCTGCCAAATTTTTTAGTGATGAACTATAAAATGCTTCTTGAGGGAAAACAAAAGGAACCTAATGACCTTATTTTTTAAGATTCAACAGTTGAAGCATGGAAGTATTCATTTCCCCATCAGTTTACATCACAATTTTAATCTGTAAAATTGAAACCTTGATGCAGTGGTGTACCTAGAATAGTTGTCACCCAGGGCGGATCAATCCTTTGTCACTCCGTGCAGGGGATACTGTCCTGGTGGTCGGTCGAAGGGGAGGGGTTTTTTAAAAAAAAAATTGTTTATGTACGGTGGCTTAGATGCAAAATGGTGCTATATTTGGTAACGCTTTGAACTGATTATATGTTTAGGAATCCTCATTCTTTAGAGAATGCTTCTTAATTTTTCCTATTGTTTGTTCAAAGTATTCATCTTTTGGGGTGGCTGTGGCATGGCACCCCCAACTAGGGCAGAGGCAGACCCCCCTGCCGCCCCCTCCCCACTTAGTATACCACTGCCTTGCTTTAAACTAGTCACTCTTTGAGTCTTAAGTATAGTATATGTGAACCTGAATGTTTGTGTAGAAAAATGTAAAATGTCAAAAAAATTTTGTTCTCTTTCTCTAAGTCTTCATAAAAGACGTTTTTGAAATATATTTGCAATTCTAATATTTAAAAATTTCACAGAGGGCTAGCAATTACAAAAATTAAAAAAGAGACGGAAAAGTATTGCATGCTTTGCTTCCTTGGTTTTCGATTCAGATTTTTGTTTTACATTTGAAATTTGAGTTATAAAGTGATAACAACAAAGGTTCTTAATTATTCAGCTTGTAAAGTTTTAATTACAAAGCGTTCTGCGTCATTACTTCGCCATTAACCTTCATCCATACGTACAGCTGAATAATTCAAGGTGAGACAAACGAAGTGGAGAAGTAGCTGTGTTCAGACATCTTATTTTGGGTAAATACTCCATAGGCTTGGTAGAAGTCCCCCAAAACATGTTAACTAGCTGTGGTTATGGCACTATTACCCTTCTTAAATAAATTTGGACTACTGTGTCATTCAGTGACTTTGCTAGTGTGGAATGGTTTGCAATATTCAGTTGGGAAAATGACAGATTTAAGAAGTTTTGTTTAGAGTGATCCAAATGCAAGCATTAAAAAAAGGTCTGAGTTAGGTCCTATCTGAACTTGATTTGTTATAAAACTTCACTTAGTTCAGGTCAAATTGATAGGAGTAAAAAAAGTAGGAGTGAAAAAAAGATATCTCTGTTCTCCTTCAGTACAATGAACTAAAACAAACAAAACCTCTCATATAGTTTATCACAGATCATAAATTTCAGACAACCAACAGCTTTAACCATAGTGGGAAGTTAAACATTTACATTCCACATCAGGTAGGCCAGATTAAAGGGACAGTGCTGTTGTGGATGTAATTGTCATCACTATATCTCAAATTAACCCTGTCATATCTGTAGGACAGGCTCTATAAGTGATATTAATGGTTTGAATGAGCAATGGCGTAGTCAGAAATAGAAACCACTTTTAGATAAGTATCATTTATGAATGAAATGTCTCATCAATACAAAAAAAGATGTTGGGTCGTGTGATCCGAACAAGCAAATGCATTCCCCTTTCCTTTTTTGGCTTTTGTGTTTTGTCAAGTTTAGATAAGAGTTGTGAATTTTATGGAAACTGTTAAAGGTACCCTGTCAAAACCAAATGCCGCCTGCAACAGCTTCCAAATCCTGCTTAGGTAGGATGCACGATTCATATCAAACAATAGGGAAATATCTCTTCAGACCAGCAGCGCCTATTGAGTGATACTGTGGAGCACAATAGATTATGTCCTTCGCAGCCTGGCTATATGATGCTGCAGCCCCCTCAGTCTCCTTCTTTAGAGATGGTGTACTACTTTTGGACATGGTACCTTTAATACACAAGTCATTTTATTTAAAGTTTTCATTACTGTTTCCCACTCCCAACCCCTTGTTTTTTAATGTCTAAGATGTGTGTAGAATTTGCATGAGAAATCATTTGGGACGAAAGGAAAGGGTGGGAGCAATAGAGGTGGGCAGGGAGGGACAATTTAACCATTTTGGTGGTCAAATTTTTATGTGGTTTATTTATACTAGTCCCTCTGCTGTAACTCTACTTGAGAATATGATTTGCTTGTAAAGAATCCTACACATCTTCTGTATGAACTTTCCTGTAACTTTCTGCTGTCGTAGGTGGAGCTCTCTGTATGTCACCTCTATGGATTCTGTCTTACTATGTGTATACCACCCACAGTTTATGTTCTCACCCATTCTCTGTCTCCTCATGTAACTTGCTCAATCCTTAATTCTCGTTCATGCATCTCCTTGGAATGCTTCCCATCATGTCATGTCACATCATTATACCAGTACAAAAAGCATTTTTGTTTCTAATTTTATATTTTAGCAGAGTAAAACCTGGATTATGCAGAACTCTTTTATCAGGATCATGGTGTATCCATGGGTAATCCAACCTCATTGAGGGGGAAGGGGTGGGTGGAGGCTTTTGGGGTGTACATCCTACCACTTTCTCCACAAACAATATTTCAAAAGGAGCTGTGATAAGTACAATGTGGTATAAAGCAGTTTTTTTTGGAGGGGGAGGGGGGATATAAGATGCTCCCAGAACCTCTACATTCGGAATCGGCTCCAATGTTTATGACCTCAGGGTCACACCCCTCCCTCCCCCCCCCCCACCCACTTTTGTAAAATAAAAAATAAAAAATAAAATTTTCTATCAGGATGATGTCAGCCCTATGGTAAGCAGTTGTGTGTCTGGATAGTCCAGGTTTTACTCTCAATTCCTCGCAGCCCATGTTCATACAAAATGTCATGTGATCATGCTCCGTCTACCCATTGTTTCTGTGTTTCTCCAATGTAGTAGCAGGTGTTCCGCTTAGCCGACTTGGACGTGCGCCCTCTCTGGGGGAGACATCAAAGGAGCGGAAATCTAGCATGTCCGAGATGGACCGGCCAGAGGTCCATTAAGATGTGGGTTGGCTTGTCTCTATTTGTCCATTCTGTTTGATATGCTTGCTTTACATTTAGCTTTTATTATGGAATTCCAAAACCCCTCTGATTAGATCTCCTGTGTGTGCATGCACTACTGAAAGTTATTCCCCGCAACATACTCAAATAAATCTCCATTCCTGCCTGTAAAATTTGCTGTATTCGTGAGAAGATAAATACTTGCGACAGCAGTAGAAAGTTGCGGTGCTATTGAAAAAATTGGCTGCCTCTTGCTAAATCTTCATCTTCATAAACCATTCAGTACATTGTTTGCTCATGTCACAAGCTATCAAGCATTTCTTTACAGGAAGAAGGTGTTTGTGTTGTTTTCTTGCATCTTTCTGTTTTTGTTCCATTTTCAAAACTTTGCAGATGCTTTGAGGTCAGACATACAGTTTTACGAGTAGTTTCTCCTAGACTACAGTTGACTGAATTTTGGATATTTTACTAAATTCTTACAAAATATGTGTACAAAAAATGAGTTATAGGACATGTTGGCAAATAGCAGGGAGGCTAGAAGATGGGTGTAGCTGATGCGGGAATATGCGTTGGTGTACGTCCCTGTCACATGGGACGTTTAACGATGGGCCTAATTTAATTTAGGCGTAACTTGACATATTTAGAGGTGCCAATTGAAAATGCTTTGCTACATATTTCACAAATTCATTGTTATGCTGGAAGATGGAATGCTTTGGTAGAATTTGTCTTTTGACAATTATTTGTGATTGCTGCAGCTAGAATACTATTGGTATTTATTTTTGGTTGTTGCTGAAAGCTGGAATGCTCTTCCAAGGATATAGCTTGATGAGTGATTGAGATGCTAGATTAGATAGCTTGGTACATGTCTGGGGTATTGTAAGAGGAAGTGAAGTTCCACAGATTTAGTTTGATAAACTTAATTGAGTGCAGGTAGATACAAAGTGCTTATGTGTGGATGTAGCTTAATGAATATTCAATTGCTGGCTGGCAGATTGCCATGGTGATGGTACCTAGCTCTAGCTTAATGAATATTCAAATGCTGGCTGGCAGATTGCCATGGTGATGGTACCTAGCTCTAGCTTAATGAATATTCAAATGCTGGCTGGCAGATTGCCATGGTGATGGTACCTAGCTGTACTCTTTAAGGATGCTTCAGATCTAGTATGCTAAATATATTTGGTGCAGTCAGATAGCATACTAGTCTATAGATAGGTGCTGCCATAGATGTGTGAATGATAACTAATTTGGATGCTGGTAGTTGACATGCTTTGCTGTTGACCTTATAAACTTACTCAGGCTGTAAAATGCTTTGGTGTATATCTAGAGTACTAAGGTGGTGGACAAAATGAAAGGCCTTTGATTTCAGATGGTGCTTGGTAAATATTGGAGATAAGTATGAAATAGAAAGTTATGGTTATTAAACATGCAGAATAGTAGTATAGATGGAATGCTTTTCCTTAACATTGAACCAGGGAGCTCACAGAATAGCAGCATTTAAGTTTAAATCCATTGGCTACTGTCTGTCCAAGCTCAGCATTTGCTCATATTGTTTAATTTGAGAAGAACAAATTTGAGGAATGTAATTAAGGATTATTGTAGGTTTATGTAGCTTCTATAAGGAGACCTTTGGTTCAGATATAAACCAGCATTGTCATTCTTGTCAGTGTACTCTATTTGTCTCTACTGCAAGTAATTGTTTGGTGGCATGCTCGTCTTGGGTTTCAAGCATACTATTTGATTCCTTGCTGGAGGCAGAAGGAATCTATCTGATGGTGATTGCGTGTAAGTGTGTGTGACACCTGCTTGTAAATATAGCAACTCAAAAAGTTCATGGTGGATTAATTTCATACTTGGAGTGTGGATCCACCTGATTGAGTACAAGAACCCTATTCTTTTCTGTGAAGTTCAATGGGTCATTTCAAAACTTTGTAAAGGTAGCTCAAAAAGGACATCTTTGTTGAACTTTACACATGATATGCAGATCCAGTTTGTTTAGTACAAGAACCTTATTGAAATTGGTGGAGGTCAAAGGTCATATGCAGTCGGCATTTACGTCAAAGTCTGAAAATTTTGTAAAACATGATAAATCAAGAAGTACATCTTTGTTGAACTTTATACATGGTATGCAGATCCAGCTTGGTGAGTGTAAGAACTCTGTTGAAATTGGTGGATGTCAAAGGTCATGTCGGAATTGGTAAAGGTTAACTGAGGTCAATAGGTGTCAAAGTCTGAAAACCTTTTAAACTTGATAATTCCAAAACTAAAGCTACAATTAATCTGTGAATTTCTGCAATGCTATGATTTTCATTTTGGTGAACGTACTTTGGTCAAGTTCAGTTTAGTTTTGTGAAGGGGCTCTGTAGGTCTTCAAGTCATCCAGGAAATGAAATCTGCTTTAAAGAGTTGATAGTTTGCTGAAACATAATCAAGCAGGCCCTCATTAGTCTTCACCCTCTGAGCTTCAAGGGATCAACAGGTTAACTCAAATGGTGGGAACAAATTTCCTAAAGGGCTCTACAGGTTATCTCAAACGGTCTCAAAAATTGGCCAATTTTCTATGATAAATACTAGATGACTTTTGCTTTAGCAGTAACTTGTGAAAATATTTCACAGTGTATAAACAACATCATATAGAGCTCTGATTCATTAATAACACATATTAAAGGGATGGTTGCAAGGTGGCAGAGCTGATCTGCTAGCTCAAACTTGGGAAAATGACCTATTAGTCATACATCTATGCATCTATATTTCACATAGGGAGACTGTTCTTTCTGGTTATTGAAACACTTTGGAATAAAAATTCTATACTATAAAAGCCTTACCAGTGGATTAAATGGTTGATGCCCACAGGGGAGTGCTAAAAATAAGAGCTGAAAATCATTTCTAGCTCTCACTTAAATCTTTGAAAAAATTTAACTCACTCGCTCTTAGTCTACATTAGTCCGATAGTTATTTGGAATTTTGAGCAAATTGTATATCAAGGAATCACAAAGCCAACTGGCTTTCTGTTTTTTTGGGTTTTTTTTTTGCGGTAGCATGATCCCCCTCACCTTGTCACCATGGATACTTGCATGTCTTTTTTGTTTTCCAATCATCAGTGTCGGGAGTGTCCTTAATCCGACTTCACCACGATGCCATTCTGGGAGAGACATCCACCAAACCAAGAGCTGGCAGCATGACTGAGTTTGATCAACCCCACAAACACTAATAGGACAGCAGCTCTCTGTCTGATAACCAGGTGGACACTCTGCCAGAAGACATATATGTCTCTTTCATTGATAAACAAGTAAAAAAAAACGTTTTTTATGCAAATTATTATCGTTTATTTCTTTTTCTTCATACGGTACTTTAGGTGAAAAGGGTGGATTTCTTATACCATTGGTTTTGAGACTAAGAAGAGGTCAGAAAGTGTGTGCACTGCCTTCAGCTCAATTTTCTTTGAAAAATTACAAAAACGTATTATGCATACAGTAGAACGGATTTGACTTTTTAGCCAGAGTAGCTCTCATTTTAGTTCAGTCTAATACTTTCAGGTTCAGGTTTTATCAGTTAAAAATCATCGTAAGATGTTCAGGGAAACATCACGAAATGTAAATACAAAGCACTCTTCAGCATGTCCTATTGTATCATGTTTTTTCTTTTCTTTTTTTCCCATATGTTTTGTTTTTCTTCATTTTTTGGATGGAGGGAATAAAACAATTGGAAGAAATGAAAATAAGCACTACTATGAGTGGTTGGCTTTGTTGATGACTGGATTCTGTACCCCTTTTAAGCCTGTTTCACCTTTGAGGGGGGGGGGGGAGGAGGAGGGGAGAGATGCTTGAAGATGATATTGGCATTAAAAAAAGTCTGTGATATTCAACTAAAGACACACAATCTCTTGTATTGAATGGCTGTCAATGTTTTGAAAATCAAACAGAGATCAAAAATGCTCTGCAAAATTTATCTGCCAGTGCACCTTCCCTGTGAAGTCTTTCTTTGTAAAACACTCTGTAGAATAGGATGA
This sequence comes from Apostichopus californicus, assembly GCA_020650975.1. Taxonomy (NCBI): domain Eukaryota; kingdom Metazoa; phylum Echinodermata; class Holothuroidea; order Aspidochirotida; family Stichopodidae; genus Apostichopus; species Apostichopus californicus. The sequence goes on along the minus strand of JAIPMN010000111.1, from coordinate 11,017 downwards.
GTGACAATTTGATAGTCTAGCTGCTCAGGGAAACCACATCGTTCTTTAGTAAAACACAACCAAATATTCCAAACCTTGCTGTGAGTTTATGATTTGATATAAATAAGGTATTCAGATGCAATGAATCTTAGCTTCATTTTGATAGCATCCACCCCCTCCTGCACCCCCTCCTGCACCCCCTCCTACACCCCCTCCTACACCCCCTCCTGCACCTCACCTATCCTAATGCTACCTCCCTCTCTGTCTCCCTGGTATTCCTTAGTAACTTTCTAAATATCATGATATTAAATAGTGACAAGGGGTGGGGGAGAGAGGGAGGTTGGAGGCATACAGCCATGTTTAGCAGTCTCTTGTAGTTAAAGCAAATAGATAATATTTCACTGGTGTTTCACAATCTTCATTTGACCACTAGTAATCTAGTTAACTAAGTATCTTTACAGGAAACATCCTTTAGTATTGATATAGAGTGTCCTTGTCCTATGAAATACTACACATTGTTACTTCCATGTTCACCAATTAATACATGGTGGCCTTACACTTCAATGATGTAATGATTTCACTTGAAACCATTTTCATTCTCTTCCCATTTCATTGTTTTATTTAAAAAAAACTTGCCTGTAATTCCATGATTCTTAAAACTTGCTGAAATCGTTCTATTCCTTGCCCTTAGTTAGCAATTTGATATCTCGCAATGCCACAGTTTGTTTATAACGACTGTCAATGAACTCCTGAAATTGACTAAAGTACTTCAATTTAGTCCTATTGCTCCTTTAGCTTCTAAACTTGATTAACAACTCCCCCCCCCCAACATCCCCCTCCCACACCCCACCCCACAAGTGACCCTCTTCCTCACCAAAAGAATGAGTAACATATCTTGGTCATTTTAAATGATCATCTCTTACCGTATAAGCTGTTTCCCTTGTCTCTTTAAGAAACTCAAATTAGGGAGCAATTTTCTTTTGACACTTTGATCTCCTAGTCTTATAAAGTATGTAATTGGAATTTTAATTTGTAAATTGCTTTAAAGAATTTTACTTAATTTCTCTATCTTCAGAAGATGGGCTTTTAAATTTTATTCAAGATATTTTGTTACCAATTAAATATTTTGTTTCCTTTTTTTTTAGTCTGATTTAAAAAAAATTTAAAATCTATACATTTTAGTTGTTCCTCCACATTTATGGTAATGCCCAAACTGGTTAAGACAACCTGTGATTTTTGTGGAAACAAATCTTTATAATATGATTGGTATAAGATGATTAAATTTGGATGTATGCATACTTCACTTTGTTTGTCTCTTATTTTGCTTTATTATTATTAATTCTTTAGAGTTTGAGTTGGGTACAGCCCTCCATGTCTATCTGCATTCCCACCCCTTCACCGTCCTTTCTCCACCCACCCACTCTTTACCTTTTGAGAATCTAAGGTTAAAATGGAGATTTAATTCTAACTACCGCTCCCAAAGTGTAAGTGGTTGCTCCCTTGGTGGGTGACTCTCCCTAGATTGTTTTTACCGTCCAGGATTAAATTCTTTCCGCAATTGTAGTTCCATGTGCTGTCCCGGTTTTATGCTAGTATCGCCTGAACAAAATAGTGAAAGTAGTCTGTATCACATTTGAAAGATAAATCAACAATAAAGTTATAATGAACTTTGTAGAGCACATAATGAAAATGATCTGACAATCACAGACCAGCTGTTATGATCAGCTTCCTGGAGTATATATGAGAGTGAATGTGGTAATGTCTGAACTGATATGCATCTAAGATTAGTAGTCAGTGGGGACTGTTTTGACCTATTTCCTAGTCTTTAAAATGCCTCATGCACCATTTGAAGTTTTCACTTTGTTTTTTTCTCGGGAAGACCCCTATATATGGGAGTCATCTTTAAGAACCCCAGGGCCTAATATCTGACCTGGATCTAGTACCCACGTGTCTTCATCTGAATAAACTATGAACATTTTGAAGAACAAAAGATCAAAAAGTCCAACTTTGAATGGTACAGTTGAAACCAAGTCACAGCAGGGGAGAGAACTCCAAACTCTGCCAGCTTATTTGCCATTATTTGGCCACATGATTACAATAACTTCCCCAAACAACCCACCTCACACACACACACTGTGAGAAGCATATCGATACCCATAGAAATGTGTAGACAAAAGCCCTCAATAATAACCAGTCTGTCAGGGGAGGGGTTTTGCTGAAGCGAGTGCCCCAATTTATAGGTAATAGATTCATAAGAACTATGAAAAATTTGGGGGAATAGTCGGTTGAAATTACGGATACCATGATGCCTCTGTAGCAGCTAAGACAAGGTGAAGGTGGCATACTCCTATTAGCGTCTATATCAATCCGCCCTAAGTGTTCTCCTGTTTCAGGAAAAGTGCCAATAAGGAGCAGGAGAACAACTTTTTTGCTATGTTATCAATTAAGATCTGTTTTTTTGTGGCTTGGATGTTAAAGAGCATGAATGGAAACACATGTTGTGCAAAAATTGAGGCAATTTTAGTTCCAGGAGTAGCGTACAAAAATTGTTTACGACCTAGTAAAGAGGTTTGTTTACAAGTGCCAAAACTTCAGGCTCTCATAGCAAAATTTGCATGGTTATGATAAATTGATGGTGCCATGAAAGTTCAGCTATCCAGTGATGGGTAGCCCTTAGCCGGCTAGTAAGGACTTCTATCTACACCATAGAAATTGATAAATTTCTATGATCTACACTTAGAGACCACATTACTTTTGTGATTTAGTGTGTAAGTCAATGGGGCTTTAATGGGCGTATGCTACATGAAGAGATTGGCGTTCCTTACTTTCGAGGGTGCATTAAACTTCTAAATTGCTCTGACAAGTTCATATGTGTGATCGATCGTCTGCGGCGGGAATTACACAAATTTGCAGTAGGCGCTAAGACAGTACAAAAGCAATAGGCCTAGACAGTAGACACAACTTTAAATTTTTATCATGTCGACTCCTGATGAAAGCTATGAAGAACAGGATGAAGACAGTGAAGAAGAAGAAGTGGAAATGACGGCAGCTGAAGCTCTTGCTAAGTTAGAAGAGGTAAGTCTGACGAACTAAGGCTGTAGCCTATATGTTATAACCCCTAGGCCTATGCTTAACTTACTGTCACTAAACTGCCTAGGGGCCTACCCCGAGGCAGGTTAGGTTGAAGATTTCTGCGAAATAATTCATACCTGGGATAATACATACCTCAGGCTAGGACGACCTAGCCTAGGTCTGTATAATACCTGATTTATGTTTTATTTTGTATGTCTAGCCTATGAATTTGAAATCCAAACAAGCTGTGATGTAACCTGTGTCTGTTTCAGTGTGGCCTAGACTATGGAGGGCTATGCTAAGCCTATTCTTCAAATGGATTGAATTTGCATTTAAGCAAGTAATGTTCAGACAAAAGACTGCCAGTAGCATTTTTGATTCATACTTCAAAAGGAAAGTTGGCTAGGTATTTCTCCAGAGGATCTGATAGGAAATAGTAGACAGGCACCATGGCCTAGGCCTGTGCAAAACTGCAGTGTTACAACACTTTATGCATGTTACACAAATGCATGTAACTCTGCAGGTGCCAACCCCATATGGTTTAGGTTAAAGACTCCGCACTGGATATTTTCCAGAAGGGCAGGTGGGAACAGTGGTGGAGGCCATTATCACTGCAGCATTGGCATTGCAAAACAAAGTTGTTTCCCAACAACATAGAATCAATCCCTTATTCCCTATTCATCCTAACTAAGGATGTTCTCACTCACTATTCTTTCAATAGTGCAAATTACCTTGATTCTATGAATACACTAGAAGCTTTGTTAAAAGTAAAATTCTGCAGACATGAAAAATTACAGCAAAGGAGATGTTTCTGAAAATAGCCACCAGACATCCAGTAAGAACAGCTGCAGTTATAATTATAAATGATGCAGTTGGATTTTCCCTTTCATCATGAATAGCAATTCCACAGGCTGGGAATAATGTAAATTTGGGTTTGATATCATGTACAACACTCATTACACAAAAAGAACTGGAAATAGCAAACAACAATATCCAGGAATGATTTAATGTTCAAATTTTGTGTAGCAGTTTAGAAGGCTCAGAACTTTGTCTCTTAAAAAGTATGATGGTTTCTGGGATGTTTGTACTTGTATAGCAAGTTCCCCATTTTACATGACCAAAATGGCAATGTGATGCCAGATAAATTATTCCCTGAATATTCTCGCTAAGCTGTGTGCTTCTACAAACACAGACTCATTTTGAAACCAACACACAGAGGCAAACACAATTTCTTCTGGTCTGTACAGCTACAAATTGTCGTGAATCCTTTTGGCCAGTGGCCCATAACACATTGTTTTACTAGTTTCTGTCAGGTTCACACATCCACATGTACTATTAATTTTTTGTATAGTATTTCATTTTTTTGCTTTTCTTCACCATTTGTACAATTTTAACCCGTAATTTCTGTGACAGTCAGGTGTCAGGTTTGTGCTCACTTATGAACTTTGCATGCACAAATGTTGGGAGACTGAGGAAATATTTGCACAACATGAAATGTTTACCCACATTAATAACATTCAGAGATAGAGTCTAGAACATTATCCTCAAAAGGATTTTGTAACTCAAACTAAGTTTACTAATATATTGTAAACGAAAAATCGTTAAAAATTTTCCAACTTTTCCATCTCTCTTCGGTGTTTTCATTTAGGCATGGCTGAATGAAAAATTTGCTCCAGATCTACTTGAATCCAAATCAGATTTGGTTGACTGCATGCTGGAACAAATAAATCAGATGGAAGAAAATTTAAGGAAATGTAAGAAGGGAGATATGAGGATTCTGATACACAAGATGGAGGTAAAGTACAACACTGTCCAAGATACATTCATTTGAAAGTGGTTTATGTATGTCTCAGCTAAATGTTGGTATTTTGTTATGGGAAGAAAGTAACAAACTTTCTTGAGATATTTGACAAATTTTGGCAAGTGCTATTGTTTACAAAGTAAAGTAATAACTATTTATTCAAACTTTGTGTTTGTGTATTAACATTGTGTATTAACATGTATTGCAAAACACAACTACTGTAGCTACTTCATTTAATCTTTGACAATAAAATGTCAACAGACAAAAGAAGTCATTAAAGGTCAAGTAATTATTGCTGGTTTTGCTTGTGAGCTTTAAGACATTTTAGGCCCTGCCTTCCTGTTGGTCTGATAGGCCCTCCATACCCGTTTTATCTGGGCTTACCACTCAAACAGACTCCCTCCATTTACCATGCAGTTCACGATTGGAGTCTTGAGTGAGCAGTTGATCTGTCTCTGTGTTCACATTCATCAGGTCTAACTGTAACCTACAACTCCCAATTTATCGGATTGGTAACCATGCTTACAGTGCACTCAGTAAGGATGTTCAACAATAATCCAATAATTTAGCATACCCCTGCTTGTACAGTATCTCAGGCTGATGGCTGTTTCAAGTTTAAGCATTGTTGGATAATTTATACATATCTGTCTCCGTCTGTTTCAGATTGACAGGATACGATTCATCATCAGCAGTTATTTGAGGCGGAGATTAGAAAAGGTAACGTTCCATCGTCATCACCAATAATAATAATAAGTAATATTTATATAGCGCATAATCAGCAAAGCTGCTCAAAGCGCTATACAAATGTAAAACCTAAAAACAAATAGTAACAAAAACTTAAATATTAAATATATAGAACCAATAAGGCATAAAATGTAAAAGCCTAAAGCAAGAATATAAAAAACACCCATACTAAACGTTAATAAAAAATTTAAAAAATGAATCAAAAAAATATATATAAAAAAAATATATATAAATGATAATGCAGGATTCTAATGTTTTGTCGCACACTCGTTAAACAGAAATGTTGTCCTACCCCCCCCCCCGCATTAGTTGGATGTTTGTATATTGTCTGAACCAAAACAAATTAAAATTAAAGGTGGCACACAGAAATCTATAAAGTGATGGTTATCATGAAAAGCCTCAAAAGAACATCTTTTTGAGAGTCTCCTCTCCTACTGACAAATAATTAAGTACTTATATTATGTATAGACAGCTGTTGGTGTAGACATTTCAGTAAGGTAAGTTCAAACTGCATACTAAAAGGTAATCGGAAGCAATCACTGAACATTGTTCCTTCATGTTTATCATGCATCTCAACAAATATATGTCAGTTTCTGCTAATGTCAATATTGCCCTCTGTCTGTAAACTGATTTTGGCATCATTTATTTGTGTGCACATTAATGCAGCAATGGTGTACAGTAGGCTATCACACTGTTTCATTTCATTAAAGATGGAGCGATGAGACCTAAAAATTCATTGATAGATTCTAAACCAGAAAATCCAATCAGATCTAGTAGTAGAAGTACTTAAGGTCAGTCATAACATTATTGCTTTGTCAGTTGGTGTCATGCATAGACATTGCATAGAATGTCAAGGGATAGACCAGCAGACTGGCAAACTGTAAGAACTGGTTGTTTGAAGGACAACCAGAAATTGTGCGTCAAATGGTTGCCTTGTAATTGCAAATTGGCCACAGACCCAAGCTAGCGTTAAGGTAAACCCAGGACTTCAAAGGTGAGTTGTATATTTTCAGTTATAGTTTGGAACCATTCTATTTACTACAAGTCCTGTGACGACAACCTGCATTGTTATTAAAGAAACAGTGTAGCTTGTACATGCCTAATAATACAATAGTAACATTGAACCATGTAGCACAACCCAATGTTAAACATTGTGTATACACAGCTGACAAAACAGAATTAAAACAACAAAAAAGAGAGAAAAACAGACTTACATAGACTGCAATAGCACACAAATCGTAAACTTTGGTTAAGGTTTAACACAGACCAGTCACACTAATATCTGTTTGTATAGATGCTGCCTCACCCTACACTACAAAGATATGAAGCAATGATCTAAATATCATGATGTAAGAAATATGACAATATTTAAATACAACTGCCTATCATTGTGAAAAATATTGTAAAACATTCTTGGGTGTCTTTGAACTTTTTGGGAAATTTTGTTATCAAGTGATCATAATACTATTGATGCAGAATACTGTAGATCAATGGCACCCAGTCTTGTTAGGTCACAACCCACCACCCCAAATTGTTGGCATTCAGCCGCAAAACAATTGATCATCCCTTCTTCCCCTCCCCCCACTCCAACAACTCATCATTACAATGCCAATGGAATTTGTTGCAACTGTGATGGTTTGCTCTGCTTCCTTGTTACAATTTAATTGATCTTGAAGCAACAATGCAATCCTGGGATTCGCTCACAGTTGAAACAAATTTTGGTGACTTCTGAATCCATCTAGCGACCCATCGAAAAATCCTTTACGACCCAAACATTAGGTCGCGACCCATAGGTTGCAGACCGCTACTTTAGATTGTACCAATTTCTGCTTCTTATGTTGTAAACACGAGGTAATCTATGTTGCAAACAGGAGGTAACCTATGTTGCAACAGGAGGTAATCTATGTTGCAACAGGAGGTAATCTATGTTGCAAACACGAGGTACTGTATGTTGCAAACACGAAGGTGCTGCTCTATGTTGCAAACAGGAAGTTTCTTATAGCATGTGATCGTAATACTATTTATGCAAATACTGTAGATTATACAGAACTCTGCTTCCTGCGTCGTACACAGGGGGTCAGTTCTTTTCTTTTCTTTCTTTTTTGAAAGGTAATAGTTCAAAGAAAGGTACAAGAAGTAGTTGCGGCTGGCAAAGATCACATTAAGCCTTCCTTCCTTTCCATAAGACTTGGAACTTTTAGGTGCTATGAATGCAAAAACAAGTCTACAGTGATGTTTATTTAGTTTGTTTGGGAGTTTGTATCAGTTTACATGTACTACTACTCGGAAACAGAGTTGATATCTCTGCATGGTGATTTAGTGTATAGGATATCAAGGGTTATTGTATACAACTAGATATACATTGTAACATTATATCATTACAGCCAGGACTGACAGACTCTTCAGGAAACCCAAACCTTTTAACAGTTCATGTACCTGGAAGTTAAAGTGTTTGTCAGAGTTAGTGCAGCCAAACAAGTTCAAAGTCTTTGAAACTTGTTTCGTTTCTGAATGACTGTTTGTCTGACATGTCGAAACAGTAATGCAAATAAATCTCTAAAACATTGAGGTTAATCCTTTCTGGGTTTTTTGGCTAAACCAAAAATAATTGTTTGTTGGCAAACATTTAATGTTGTTATGTTATAGACTGCTAGACCAATCAAAACAACTTGTCTTCAGTCTAACTAACATTTCGATGTTAAAGGGTGTGAAGACTCGCGCAAAAAGAAACGTCTAATGTCGGTAATCTGACCTAGTTTCGAATGAGGTGTAACAGAACTGTTAGACACCACCATCAATCCCAGAAAATACACACACAGCTTGCTACCGTCGGTAATTAGACACTAGTATACAGTCAGTACATCTAGCTGTGGTCAATACCCACAGCTCAGTGTATAAACGATACAGTGATGGACATCTCAGGTCCAGCTAAAGACAACAAGGTATCACGTTTCATTACTGTCTGCATTTTGTAGCGACACGAACAAAACGTCACTTGCAAGCAACAGAAAGTTAACTTTCTCAGATGGCCGCACGCGGTTTGAGGCGAGTCTTCTATGCCTTTAAGTTTGAGGGTCTTGAGAAATTTACCTGTGACATATGTAAGATGCTCTCAAATTGTTGGACTGGGTATCATCATTGCATGATGTCAGCTCATCACCTCTAGTAATATTGTATAAAGACATAAGATGTCGTAGTGTCAAATAAAAGGTTTAAAATACATTATATCCATTTTAGCACAAGTGGTGTTTGACTTCAGACTGGGGGTGCTACTCTTTGTTTTCATATGAAGCTATTTCGAGAAATATTTTGGGGATAGTGTCAATAAAATTCATAAAATAGAAGATTACCACTATTAATTATGCCTGCATCAAATTACTTTTGAAGGAACATTCCATATCTTGAACAAATTTAACAACATCAAAGCCAAAATGGATGCAATTTAAAAAGTGACCTGCAATGAAAATTTTCTAGTTTGTCCCCATTTTTCAGTATGAAATAACTAAACTAAACTTTTGTCTAAAATTTGAATTTCAGATTTTTTTTTTCGTTTGTAACTAACAATATTTGGAATATATGCCATACTTTTCTGCTGCTGCTGTAATATTCTTGCACTTTTTTTCAAATCAAGAAATATCTAGGTCTAAAGTTCACAGTACTTTCCAAGTGAACAAGAAATTCTACTTTTAGCTGTTTTTACCTACATTCAATTGTGATGTAATCAAGCCACTTTATCTTCATTTTTTTTTATTGTGATGCAGATTGAAATGTTTCACCAAGAAATTTTACATCAAGATTCCATGAGAAAAGAAGACGACCCGCTACTTTTATCGGAAGAAGAATTAAGATTCGCAAAAGAGTAAGTGACAATATTTACTGCATTACATTGATAAAATGGGGAGTCAGAAAAGACTTCCAAATCAGTGATTTACAGTACATTGGCAGCCTGGATAATTTGTTTTTTTTTAACTCGATATCCTACTCTGACCAGGTGCGAACCAATTTGTTGTCATCTGCACTAAATGTAAAAGATGTTAATAATGGTGGAGATGAATTAAGAATGTTGTTGTTGATGTGGCCATTGTAAAATAGGTAGCACCTGTGTGTGATAAAATACTGTATGTAAAACACATATATCACTGGATACTGTATGTTCTATTCCAATTTACCCACAGTTTATTGAGTAATGTAGTGAATATTCAAATGTAGCTATCATTTCCCATTTGTGTCTTCTCTATGCATCTTACAGTACTTTATGACTCGGTAGTAAATGTTGATTTGAAGCTAACAGACGGTGTCTGCACTTTCGTCGATGTGACCTACATTTGAGCATCGATTGGGATCAGTGTAGAACAGGGACAATCAAACGGTATTCGTCAACCCAACATGCTAAATACGACCTGCGAAAGATTTCAATACGATACAATACAATGTTGGATTAAATTCAAATATGGGGACCCTTAAGACCTCAGGCTCGGGTACACTATTAATCTAGCCTGCATATTGACGTTAAAACTGTCTGTTCCAACAGGCCACACTGAAAGATAGAGCATCACTTAACTAGTGTTCACGCTGTACTCTCTTATTGTAAAACTTCACAAAACAGCTGTGACCCTGAATGTTTTTATTACGTTTAAGAGATGTCCCATAAATATCAAAATGCTTATCAGTTGATGGTTGCATTCAGATGGCAGAGTTACTTACTTCCAATTGATATTTTCACAGAGGAGAAGTCATTCATTATTCATTTCTCTATAATTTTCTCCCTCAATGAGTAACTATATATCGCTATTGAATATTGTGTTCCATTCAATATGAAAATGCAATCACTTTGAGTAAGCACTTTTCTGCCCCTGTTAAGAGATATAAATGTAAAAATGCCTATCAGTTGATGATGAATGATTGATTACAATTCTGATGGCAGATTACATTCAGATGGCAGAGTTACTTACTTGAAATTGATATTTTCACAGAGGAGAAGTCATTCTTTATTCATTTCTCTATAATTCTCTCCCTCAAAGAGTAACTATATATATCGATATTGAATATGCAAATTTATGCAGTTTTTGCATCTTTCCAATCTACTGCTACATGTTCCTTTTGTTCGATACTTCCCTGCCTCTTATAACGGATGCATACTAAACAATCTCAGTTTCCAATTCCAAGATTCTGTTTGTGTTATATATGGGTGACAGACAGGCCTTAATGATATCTTCAAGACTTGTTGTGAGTAATCAACATGATTTTCTATTTTCATTTGCTTATTGGTTTTATTTGAAGTATTTTGTTTGAAGTTTAGTATACATGCTTTAGTTTGCATTGTTGCTGCCTACCCCCTCCCCACCCCCATGGGTGTGTTGCACATTAATCCTCATTTAAGATGTACAGGGATTTCTGATACGAAAGATATAAATGAATTAT
>JAIPMN010000110.1:0-31632 GCA_020650975.1 Apostichopus californicus | reverse complement strand
TACAGACATTCAAGGACTTGACATCCCTGCAAATAATTAGGGAATTGGTCCACCCCCCCCCCCATCTGTGGATATAAGAAACAACCTTTTGTCATAGAAAGCCGTGGTATAATGTGGCTGACAAGATGTTGCCCATTTCCATCACTGTCACATTTGCGGGTGGTGGGGTTTCAAGGGACAGGTGACGATTCAAGACCTTCCTGAAGAGATATTTCGGTAGCTGAAGTAGCTTAATAAAGATGCTGGACATTCACAGTATCCTCATAGCACTTTGTTTGGCAAATTTATGAATTTTAGAAATTTCATGATACTCTGTGAATACAGCAGCAGCAGCAGAGTTAATTATCTCAAATCAGTCATTTTGTATTTGTTTATAAATATTAAACACACTTATTCACAGATAAAAATAATATATCTACAAAGAAAATATGTAGCTTGATGAAATTTTAGATACAGAGAACCTTGACAGCTAAGCAAATAGCTAAGCAATAGGTATCACAGTGCAAGGATAAATCAACAAGATTACAATAGGTCAGCAAAACTTGTGAAGAACGTTTACTGTGATGACATCACAAGCCACCCACTGAGAACACTTACGTGGAAGAATTTTGGGTTTATCAAATCCAGTTGCAATCATTAGACATTTACTCTCCCTTTCTTCTTTTCACAGTATCAAGAGAAACATAAACAGTGTTGTTAAGGGAAGAAATCCCATATAAGATCATAGAGCAAACAATCGTATATATCGGTCAAGGAAACTTAACAATGCGATAAATATTTGGAAAAAACATAAGTTTTAGGATATCTGCATTGATAATGTCATATAGAGACTTGTATAAGTTGTGGAGGCCTTTCAATTTCATTATAACTTTCAGCTGGCAAGCTTGTTTCTCCTTTAAAGTAGCATTCCATATATTTTCTTTATGACTTGAATTGATGTAAAGCCTTGCTCATGTATCAGTGTGTGGGAGGGGGTATGGTTGTGAGAGAGGGGGAGGTCTGATATTTTCTAAGTTGGAGCCAAGTTATGAATCAGTTATAATATATGTCCACTTATGCTAATTTGACCATGGAGAAGATTGGAGGCTATGAAGAGGAGGAAAGGAGCGGAAGGGGGGGGGGAGAGGGGGGAGGGGGGATTACTGATCACTCACTATGTTTGCTGTATAACAAGACACTAGAGTACTTAGCTGAATGCACCAATCCTTTATAGATATCATGTCAAACAAGCTGAAATTCCTGTAATTTGATTCAACATTGCCTATTGTTTCTCTTTGCATTCTTAGGGAATGAACAGGAAATTGAAGGAAAACTACGCCAAGAGCTTATGCGAGCTTATAATGCATTCACTAACATTTTCTTGGATCCCGAAGCGTGTGATGTTGATGATATCTTTTGCCCAGTTCAGCTCAACCTGAGTAAACGCCAAAACAGGAACGAAACATTGTCTTTGCATCTAGAATTGTTCAATTTGGAAAAGAAAACTCGTGTGATGCTTAAAGGTAAAACAGCAAGCGGTAAATCTACACTCCTAAAGAAGATCACTAAAGATTGGGTTAATGTAAAGCTACCACAGTATGAGTTCCTGATTGTTCTCTTTACAGGACAATTAAAGCCCGAATGGACAATTGGTCAAGCAGTAGTACAATGCCTCCTCTCAAAGGATTGTCAAATCTCTCCTCAGCAAGTGGATATGATATTGTCCAAAAAACAGGAAAAGGTAGCCATCTTATTTGATGGTTATGAAGCAGACATGTTTCCAGTTACATCTGATGAGCCAAAGTCGCCCTCTCCACTTCTCCTTCTAAGTGACATTCTGACTTACAAACTGCTAAGAGAAACTTTTGTGCTCATTGCAACAAGACTTCAGAGCGCAAGGGAACTTTGCAATCAAGCAGGTGACTCGTATGCTGCATACCAACATGTAGAAATGGGTGGCTTCAAAGCAGAAACTATGGAACACTTTGTAAAAGCCAATGTCTCTACAGAAGAAAAACAGGGGAGCCTTCTCAGGTACTTGGAGACAAACAATTTAAAGGCAATGGCATGTACCCCAGGGTTTCATCAAATGTTGTGCAAGTACTGGAATATTCAAAACTCACCAGCTCCTCCGGAAATGCTGAATTCCCTCTTCCATAATATGTTGTATGCTCTGTTTGATCATTCCAGGGGTTCAGGAGATAACCAAAACAGACAATGTCAATTCGGATCAATGATGCTTTGCATTAGTCAGAAAGCATTCAAGGCCATTCTGAATGGGAAGGAGGTTTTCAGCTTAAATAAGTTTAAGGATGGCAAGAATGATGAACAAGTTATGACTTGCCTTAAGGTTGGTCTCTTAAAACATGAGGATTCATTCAATTTTCAAAAGCCATTCCATTGTATCAGTAATGCAAGGTCAGAACGTTTTCCTATTCAAGAAGAGAGCCAAGAGGAGGAGGAGGAGGATGAGGAGGATGTTCTTTCACCCCTCGATACCCTTGTATCATTCCATAGTAATCACATTCATTGTTACTGTGCTGGATTGTACCTCAGAGATTTAGCAAAAACTAACTTCAGTTCATTCCAGAAGAAGCTGAGAATGTTATTCAAAGCTGTGGACAGACTCTTTGAAAATAAGAACATCTACGTGTTTTTGTTCTGTTTTAGCATTGCAGGTGAATCGGATAGTAGAAGTGAATTGAATACCAAGATAGGACGTGTCATGTTGAAACAGATGGCTCAAGTAATAGAGAAAGCTAAATCAAAGTTACAGTCACATCCTGATCTGACCACAGAGATGCAAGTATACGAGATAAGAGATCACTACACAAAGCTATGCCTCCACTGTAACTATGAAGCCCAAGTGAAGTCTGCACTCAATGCAGAAATGGTAGAATGCATCAAACTCAAAGGCCACAAAATTTCACTTGTTGGATTGTCTGAGTATACAGCAAGGGCATTACAGTATTACTTGAAACACAGCAGTTCTGAAAGACCTGCTAATCAGGTGAGATAATTAATGTATGCATCGTTTACTTGGTATTATAACAAATATACATTATACAGTCAACAGTTAGTGTTGCACTTAAATTCATTGTTTCTCATACTTGACTTTCATTATTGTGAAGCAACACATCTAAGAAGATGATATGACATCACAGAGTACTGCTTTGTAGCAAACCATTCTTTGCACATTTAGCTTAGAAAGTTACCAATTGATGGAGAAAACCAGTTGTGCTTATATGACATAGCAAAGTTCCTTCCTTCCCTCCGACCGACCGACCGACCGACCGACCTACCTTTGAGTGTGCATGTAATTATATAAGGATATCCACATTGTCTGTGTATATCGTGTGTGACATTTTGTGTGACTGTACCAACAACCTTTGAGCCTACATGTATAATCATATTCACACCGTCTGTTCATTGTTTTATTGAGATATTTTATGTCTTGACAGTAAAACAATATCTCTCATTCATGTTCATATTGACTCATCCCTTTTGTATTATTACTTTCAGCTTTCTTTGAAAATAATTACTCTTGGAAATGAAGTGAACATTGCTTGCCTAAAAGAGTTTTCAAAGAATGTCCCAGGAGGTATGGATTTCTTCAGGTCTTGTATGGAAATGTGCATGGCCATGGACAAGGAGGAACTGCAGGCATTTATCACAACAAAAGAAGAACAATTAAAAATATTAAACTATGCAGAAGACTTGTGTGATGTCAAGAAAGGGGCTCTTTTGGATTATTATTGCCACATTCGTAATTGGAATCCTCACACCAATGTTGTGCTCCCTGTGATTGAGTCGGTTATCAAGTACCAATCAGAAACCTTGACAGAACTTCGTCTTACTATTCAAGATATAAATACCGATACCTGGAAGAAGTTGTTTGAAGCCATCAAGGGAGGCAAGTTGAAGACTTTGGAAATATTGGACTTAAGCTTCTGTGAACTTGGCAAACATCAACTTCGAGTACTATCTTCATGTTTCTTTCAGTCGAAGAAAGTGCTTCCTAACTTGAAGGAATTAGCTTTAAGTGGTGTCAGATGCTCCGATGCAGCAATTCATAAGTTGATGCATTTGACAACCTTGGAGACCCTAACACTTCAAAATTGTTGTCTGACAGAAAAACAGATGTTAGTAGTGTTCAATTCTATCAAAACCATGAAGGGATTGAAGAAGTTGGACTTGCGCAGGAACGAATTTTCCAGTGATAATGCCTTTGAGTTTGACATGGTAATCAAGGAACTGAACTTGGAAGAGTTGAAATTAAGTTTAAACAAAGCAGAGAAACATATTTCTAAATTGTTAAATGGTATTAAGGGACAGAAATCTCTGAAGATTCTTCATCTTAATCATTGTCCAGTTCCATTAGACTTGCTAAGGTCCTGTAAAGACGTTCCCTGTGATCTCCCTAAATTGTTAGATTTCCGTCTTTCTGCATCATTGCCATGTTTCAAGTCAAGAAACCCACCTCAACTGCCAAAGATCAAGCCCGCCAAAGAAACCATGAGAACCTTTGTAGCGAACTTAAAAACCCTGAAGAACCTAGAGACATTTAGTCTGCTGTACTGTGAACTGGATGCCAGCCACTTCATGAATCTCCGCAGTGCCTGCCAATTCTTGAAATCTAACTGCAAGCTAAAGTTAATGAGGTAAGATTCAATTGCCAGATGCCATATGGTATGTAGATTGACATCATTGATTCCGTGCTGGAGGCAGAAGGAATCTGTGCGATGATGGTGGCCTGAGTGTGTGCGTGCGTGTGCGTGTGTGTAAGTATGTGACGCTTGTAAACACGGTAACTCAGAAAGTACATGGTGGATTAACTTAATACTTGTTATTTGGATCCCTCTTATTGAGTACAATAACCTATTCTTTCCTGTGAAGTTAAATTGTCATTTGGGGTTATCATCGGTCACAGTCTGAAACCTTTTAAAACATGATAACTCAAAAAGTACATCTTTTTGAGTACAAAAACCCTATTGAAATTGGTGGAGGTCAAAGGTCATTTGTGGTCAACAGATAGAAGTCCGTAAAACCTTGTAAACATGATAACTCAAAAACTATGTATTTGTGGAACTTCATGCTTAGTATGTAGAATCAACTGGTAGACCAATATGTCCTTTTACTCTGAATACAGAGCTGTGTCTATATTTCACATCTAGGAAGACTGGTCTTTCTGGATATTGAAACAACTTGGAATAAGAATTCTATAGGGTAAAGTCCCAATCTGTGAATTGATTGGTTCCACAAGTGAGTGACACAAATAAGAGATGGACATCTCTGATCTTTTCTGGTTCTCACTTAAATCTTGGACAAATTTTACTCATTTGCTCTACATAAGTCAGATATGTGAAATTTTGAGCAAGTTATATGGCAAGGAATCACAGAGCGAACTAGCTTTCTAGTTTCTTTGATGAAAGCAAGTGCTCTTGGCAATTTCTTATTGAATATCAGAACACTATGGATGTTATGGAGGTCAAAAGTCAACTGAGGTCAAAATCTGAAAAGTTTATATATTATATTGTCCAAAGTAAAGTGTGGAAGAACTTCATATGTGGTATGTGTATCCACCTTAGTACAAAGACCCTACTGAACATTTTGAGGGAGAGGTTAAAAGCCACCAGAGGTCACTATATATTAGTATATAATTCAAATTCTTAAAATTTTAGCTTCAAAAGTAAAGCTTGCGTGAATTTAATACTTTGTATATAGTTCCACTACAGTGTTTAGCAATGCCTTTTTTTTAATTTTCTATTGAGATCAAAGATCCTTTGGGGTCACTTAAGGTCAAAATCAGGAAAGTTTAATCACAGTATTAAAAAGGAAAATCACATAGCATGCTTATTTCTGGTCACTCATATTTGTCTCTATTAAAGTCATGCGCTTAACCAGATGAATAATCAATGTTGAACCAATTAACCACACAAACACACAAATTTTTGGTTTTCAATAACCGGTTAAAGGTCCAAATAATTAACCTGTTAAGTCGCTTACAATAAGAGAATTAACCGTCCAAAATTGAACTGTTTTTTGTGTTGGGTGTCTGAGGCTGGGGGATGTGGCGTAGCAAAGAGGTGCAGCAATATAAATAGGCTCTTAAAGGGAGAGTACACATTTATCTATATATCTATATGTTTGGCACCTCAAAATGCCTGGATATGACATTTTAAGGATTTCTCTGTTGAGGACAAGATTTCTTTTGAATGAATGGCTACTTGGTAAATGTAATGATGCCAGTGTGTTTGCATTGCAGATTAGCCTAGTTACGCCACTGACTGAAGTCTTGACTGGAGATTTTAGATCAGGACCCTAATATATTAGGCCTTTTCGTCAACGATCCTATTCGGCTGGTAATTTATGCAAATTGGGCAGATGAAGCCACTTGCTTGATGATTTCCGTGGGGATGCACGGTACTGTAGACTGATTTCCGTGGGGACGTACAGTACTGTAGACTGATTTCCAAGGTGATGCATGGTACTGTAGACTGATTTCAGAAGGGATGCACGGTACTGTAGACTGATTTCAGAGGGGATGCATGGTACTGTAGACTGATTTCCGTGGGGATGCACGATACTGTAGACTAATCTCCGTGGGGACGCACGGTACTATAGACTGATTTCCAAGGTGATGCATGGTACTGTAGACTGATTTCAGAGGGGATGCACGGTACTGTAGACTGATTTCAGAGGGGATGCACGGTACTGTAGACTGATTTCCGTGGGGATGCACGGTACTGTAGACTGATTTCCGTGGGGATGCATGGTACTGTAGACTGATTTCCATGGGGATGCACGGTACTGTAGACTGATTTCCGTGGGGACGCTCGGTACTGTAGACTGATTTCAGAGGGGATGCACGGTTCTGTAGACTGATTTCCGTGGGGATGCATGGTACTATAGACTGATTTCCGTGGGGATGCATGGTACTGTAGACTGATTTCTGAGGGGATGCAGGGTACTGTAGACTGATTTCAGAAGGGATACACGGTACTGTAGACTGATATCCAAGGTGATGCACGGTACTGTAGACTGATTTCCGTGGGGATGCACGGTACTGTAGACTGATTTCAGAGGGGATGCATGGTACTGTAGACTGATTTCCGTGGGGACGCTCGGTACTGTAGACTGATTTCAGAGGGGATGCACGGTACTGTAGACTGATTTCAGAGGGGATGCACGGCACTATAGACTGATTTCCGTGGGGGTGCACGGTACTGTAGACTGATTTCAGAGGGGATGCACGGTACTGTAGACTGATTTTAGAGGGGATGCACGGTACTGTAGACTGATTTCAGAGGGGATGCACGGTACTGTAGACTGATTTCCGTGGGGATGCACGGTACTGTAGACTGATTTCAGAGGGGATGCACGGTATTGTAGACTGATTTCCGTGGGGACGCACGGTACTATAGGCTGATTTCCAAGGTGATGCACGGTACTGTTGACTGATTTCAGAGGGGATGCACGGTACTGTAGACTGATTTCCAAGGGGATGCACGGTACTGTAGACTGATTTCTGAGGGGATGCACGGTACTGTAGACTGATTTCCAAGGGGATGCACGGTACTGTAGACTGATTTCAGAGGGGATGCACGGTACTGTAGACTGATTTCCGTGGGGAGGCACGGTACTGTAGACTGATTTCAGAGGGGATGCACGGTACTGTAGACTGATTTCCGTGGGGACGCACGGTACTATAGACTGATTTCCAAGGTGATGCATGGTACTGTTGACTGATTTCAGAGGGGATGCACGGTACTGTAGACTGATTTCCAAGGGGATGCACGGTACTGTAGACTGATTTCTGAGGGGATGCACGGTACTGTAGACTGATTTCCAAGGGGATGCACGGTACTGTAGACTGATTTCCGTGGGGATGCACGGTACTGTAGACTAATTTTGAGACCAATTAGCTTTTGTGAGACTGACTGCAATGACTGGCTGGTTAGTCTTTTAGAAAGGGACAATTTGCTTTGTTATTACAGAGCACTGTATACATGTAGGAAGTGTTCCCAATTATGTACACTGTTATTGGCAGGGAGTACCGAAGGGGTGCTATGAACCCCCCCCCACCCCCTTCCCTTGGCATCTGCTGGCAATTTTGAAGCACATAAAGACATGTCAGAAAGAGAAGTACTCTTCTTTTACTCTGTGGAACATATTTGAGAAACTTATATTGAGGTTCCAGGGGGTGGGGGGGGGGGTGATCATTTCTGGGGCTTCTTATTCTCGTGAAGCAACGTGGGAGCATGAAAATAAATGTCAGAGTGAGATAGAGGAATTACATTTCACCAGATGGTAGTCTAAGCCCTGGGGACATTTAAACTTTTCATGCCTTCAATGTTCTCTGAAAGTGAGTGATCAATATAGCAAAAAAAAAGCATACAGTACTTTAATACATTTGAAAGCCATTATTGGGGTTAAGGGTGCAAATCCACCAGAAGATATACCAGTTTGAGATTATTATTGCTTTTTTTTTATTCCAAATTTGATTTTCCAGGGGGGATTTGCCTCTCCCCTCTTTCAGATACCCATGCTTCAAAATTTGTTTTGTTTGTCTTAA
Organism: Apostichopus californicus; assembly: GCA_020650975.1. Classification (NCBI taxonomy): domain Eukaryota; kingdom Metazoa; phylum Echinodermata; class Holothuroidea; order Aspidochirotida; family Stichopodidae; genus Apostichopus; species Apostichopus californicus. The sequence goes on along the minus strand of JAIPMN010000110.1, from coordinate 23,078 downwards.
AAATTTCATGCGATATTCTTCTTCAAAATTTGGATACATGAATATGAACATTAAAATACACTACTGTCATTTGGGGTATTGTTAACTTCACATCCCTGTCCAATCCAAGGTCAAAACAATAAAGTCACAAAGTAAAGTAACACAAAACATTTTCTCGTTAGTGTGCAACTATGACATTACACCTGTTTGCTACAAGTTAAACATATAGTTTACAAACTGTGACAACTACAGTATATCGATATCTTGAACAAAAATGTAAGAACTGCTTGCAAATTTTACCAGGATGTGTAGTATATTGAAGGGAACCCCAGAGAGAGGGAGATATTACAAATTAGGTTTCTTCGCCTCTACCTGGTGAGTGATCGACAAGGGTTGCCGGAGTGTTGCTGTGTGGAGGCAATGACAGGCATTCTGGAGACAACAGTAAACAGAATCTTTGAAATGAACAAAGTGGAAATATATTACAATGGAAATGTGATGCACAACTGTATACATTGCAATAATAAACAGTATTACAATCCTACCTACACACATTACACTAAGTAAACCCAATATCAAGCAGCAATCAATACAGACCAATAGAACATTAACAATAAGTTAACAAGCACATGTGAGACACAGTCTCACTGTAAATCCTTATAAACAGCTGTAATAACTCTTTGAATCAAGTACATGCATACATGGATTTTTCTATGAAAACATGATACACCGATACTTGGAGAGAAACTAATTTACTTTGCTCCTAGCTTACCTGTCTCCTCACTACCTCAGCACTCTCTTCCTACTGTGTCTAGAATGAACTGGTTACAACCTGTTAACACTGTGCCCCTCCGGTCAGTTTCCTCCCTTCTCATTCTAACACTATACCTGTCTCCTCACTACCGCAGCACTCTAGTCCTACCGTGCCTAGAATCAACTGGTTACAACCTGTTAACACTGTGCCCCTCCGGTCAGTTTCCTCCCTTCTCATTCTAACACCCAAAGTGCTTAGATGTTCACTTTGAGTTTCAGATTTTCTTTTGTGTCAATTCGTTCGGAACTGGCCTTTTCAAGGCCTTTTTTTAGTTTTTTGGTAAAGGAATAACTAACTGAAATTGTTGTGCACAGCCCAATAAGTATCCTCATTTGGGACAGCCCTTTTACTGTTTTGTTTAGCGTATTTGGGTTACGTATAGCAGTTCCGCGAATTGCTAATTTGCTAGTTTTGTACATACTTGTTTGTCAGGTCCAATGAAACAATTTATGTCCAAATGCATTCTTTTGTATGTGTTATGGTCTATATATTTACTTATTATTTTGCCATAAGTTGAATCACGTCATATTTATCACAATAAAATTAATATCTGGGTTTGTTCACAGGTACAGCTATGCAGCCCTTCCAGCAGAGTCTGAGGCTAATAGAAGGCTTTTAAGATCGAGTGAAGAGTTTATGCAGCTTTGGTGACGATCGTTCTATACTATCAGTAAGTTGTGGAGTCTACTTCCTCTCTGGTGTATCAGCATATTGTTTCCATTATTGTACCCTGCAAGAGGAAGAGAGGTTGCGAGAGTGCATGTGATTAACTTTTGCTACAGCTGATCAAGATGAAGATGTGCATTGGTATCATCACGGCAGTGAAAAAGAAACCGGTTTATTCAATAGAAAGAAGTAAAACAAAAGACTGTATTAGAAAGAGATTTCATCAGTCTGTTTAGAATCATCACCACCAACAACAACAAAAGAGTGAATCTGCAGCCATACACAAATTTAAGGATTTTACAAGAGTGAATGGAATCCATTACTTTTGTCCTTGTGTCTGCAAATATTAATCTCACAATTTCACAAGACTGGAAGTTTGTTTCTGGCTTTCAAAACTCCAAGAGAAGTATGAGAGTCATCAAAGGTGAACTTATTGAGTTAGCCTGTCAAATGTTTTATTTTCTTCAGAATCTGGCCATTAACAACTTCAAATCACCTATGACATTGACCACAAGCAATAAGAAGCCACAAAGCATGAAGAGCTATCTACATATTAACAATGAATTTCCCCGAAAGCTCAACAATGTGTTAGCTGATTTGCACGTCTTTCAGATTTAACTATCACGCTTATCAATTATAATTTTGATTGTAGTTTATTTCCATTAAATATGTTCTCTGTGTGACAAAACACTGCTACAGTGTCTTCAACATTTATTTGAATAGCTTAAAGAATAAAACACATTTTTATCTTGCTTGCAGATGTCTCCACACAGAGCAGTAGCATCATTAGTTATTGTGGAGGAGTTACATCTCTTTGCTAGATGATGCTACAGGCAGTGTTTTACATAATCGTGTCACCTTTGACCCTAACCCAGCTAAGGTAAATGGAGAGAGGAAGGTATTTCAGCTGTAGGAGTGTTCAGCACAGAACTTAAACCTGTCATGGTGGAGACATTACTTAAGCATTCATTATACCAGCCAGTATGTACTATGGTACCTGAACATAATTTATGCTGCAACCAAAGGAACCATATATATATATTTTGTGGTTTAATTGTGAAGTATCACATTCGAGACATCTGTAGATTTTGTTAGTTTTTCGTACAACAAATTCATATTGCACAGCCAAAAACTGAACTGAAGATCTGTGCAGTGGCAACGGTTTGTAGCAATTGTACATAAAGTAATGCAATAGTTGTAAACATTTTAATGCAAATTGCTGTAAGTTTTACCAGTACTCCTGAATTCCCTCAACAATGTGGTACTTTGAGTTAATTGTTCAATTTCTACATATGATGATCCACCGTCTGACTCACACACCTCACAGTAGGCTAGATCTGGTAGAGAAACAGCTTAGTATTACAAGTATTCCTCATTATTCAGGTTTGTAGATTCAAGGAAAAGTTCAATTTGAGTAAAAAGTTGCAACAGTTCATAATTTGAGGAATACTTTCAAATGTTTGAGAAGTAATGATCAAAAATTCAGATCAAATGAAACTGATCAAAATGTGAATTTTATAATGGTTGTTTTTTATTCATCATAAAACAGTTTGATGTAATATTATTTATTCAAGTCTTAACTGATGTTGAATAGTTTACTTAAAAAATGAAGCATATGAAGAAACAATGATTAAATGTTGGCACAATACCAATAGATCAGTGTTTTAAGAATATTTTATAGAATTCTTGCATAGTTTAAACCGTATTAAATAAAAATATGCTCAACGTTGGTCACAAATACTAAATCTTCTTAATACAGTGCTCAGAGTAATTTTTTTTGGCCTTCTTCAGTGCCTCTCAACAATTTGATGGTTTATATTCATTACAAATTAAAACTGCTCAAGTTTTGGGATATTTCATATAACCATTACATATAACTAGGTTTCATGTAAAGTTGCCTATTTTCTTAACTATCATATCCTATGCTATACACACATTTATGTGTATGTTTGTTTGTGTGTGTGTATGCATGTATGTATGTCTGTATATATATGAACATTCATAATTATGAATGTTAGTCTGTCATGCCACATCTCAGTCAGCTGATCAATATCAAAAGTTCAGTACTAAGCAGTGTTCTTACAATGCATACATAGCTGTTAGTGTTGTGCAGCTGAAGGTGTGTTCTTCCATGCCTTAAAGATGAAAATCTATTAAATATTATTTTTATTCCAATTAAATGCTATTTCCTATGCCACAATTTCATCTTCATTGCTCTTTGTTTGTATAAAAGAAATAACTATTTTACTAATGTATAATTTTGACCAATTATCAATATGTATTTTCTTTTTGATATATTCTCTTCTAACCATTATTTGTTTTAAAGATAGTATTTTATTGATCCTTGTTTAGTATTTTATTGCATTGTCCATTTACTGGTGTTTTGTAGCTTTTCTCATACTAGAATTATGTAACATTGTTCATTTACTAGTATTGCTTAACAAATATTCCATTTCTAGAATTATGTAACATACCTTTATTAGTATTACATAACAAATGTCCTTTGCTAGTATAACACAATAGTGTCCCTTTACTAATACTCTATTATATTGATCCAGGTTGTTTAGTATTTTATTGCATTGTTCATTTACTGGTGTTATGTAGCTGTTCTCATACTAGAATTATGTAACATTGTTCATTTCTTAGTACCACATAACACTATTGAATGACTAGTTGTACATTACAATGATAACATGCTACCAGTTGGTTTAATGTTATAGAGAGTGCTTTGCATTGGTATCTTTCACTTCTTATTCATCCTGCACAATTTATATATGTCTTCCTGTTGTACTTACTCTCCTTTCTACAAGGCTATGTTAGTGTATTTTAGATTTACATGTATATTGCTTATGCTAATTTGTGTATGTTTAAATGTGTCCCTGTTAAATCATGGATCCTGTGCCTTACTGTATAAACATGTGTTGTGCAATAACATTTATGGCATTGTGCTGTGTGAACTGTGAAGGCAATACATTTGGAGTAATAGGTCGTTTGTGATGTTTAAATGTTTCATTGTTTAAACCATGGAACTTGTGCCTTATATGTGTTGTGCTGTATCATTTATGGCATTGTGCTGTGTCAAGGCAATACAAACACTTGGAGTCATAGGGCGTTTGTGATGTTTAAATGATTCCTTGTTAAACCATGGACCCTGTGCCTTATATGTGTTGTGCTGTATCATTTATGGCATTGTGCTGTGTTAAGGCGATATAAACATTTGGAGTCATAGGTCGTTTTTGATATTGAGAAAACAGTAATTACAGAGAATTGGGCAATTTGATTAAGTAGTTTAAATCAATGTATGTGTAAGAGAACAATATATCCCAAGCCCATTGATTTCAGATGTCATGGTAACAGCATATATTATTTCATTACCAACTGAATTGCTATTAAGTGTGCCATGAAGATCCAAAAAAGGTCACATATTTAATTTTATTGACATAGTCAAGTCTTTTTCTGGTTTCTGCAGAATAAATTGCTTTCTGTTTTATCCATTTTGGTGGTTAGGAATGATATAATCAGATGTACCAGTTAATTCAACTATTTTGGTGAATTGGACTCAATGTTGATGAACATTGAAGTATATTTATGAAACTATAATAGCAATCAAACAAACTGAGATACAGAAAGTAAGGAATACATATATTTATCCTCAAGAATGAAACTATATGATAGTAGCTATGAAAAGGTTTTGACAATTTTATCCAGTGTGACCACATTTAGTATTTTTAGGCTGAATGAAGTAATATACATAGTAACAGGTACATTGTCATAGCAACAGTGGCTTCATGATAATATTCATACTTAATATATTATTTAAAATATATACAAATGGAATATATTTATAAGATGTTGAATATACACTGCTGATGTGAAAGGGTAATTACGGGCAAGTTGGTTTGGTTCTTTGTGTATTTTTACCATGCAGTACTGAAGCATCACAAAGGCGGAAGAGACTGAAATATCATAGATCAGTGTTATAAGATGGTATCATTGATACATATCTGCATTGTCAGTTGGTTTGGTTCTTTGTGTATTTTTACCATGCAGTACTGAAGCATCACTGAAATATTATACATCAGAGTTATAAGATGGTATCATTGATACTTCTCTGCATTGTCAGTTGGTTTGGTTCTTTGTGTATTTTTACCATGCAGTACTGAAGCATCACAAAGGCGGAAGAGACTGAAATATCATAGATCAGTGTTATAAGATGGTATCATTGATACATATCTGCATTGTCAGTTGGTTTGGTTCTTTGTGTATTTGTACCATGCAGTACTGAAGCATCACAAAGGCGGAAGAGACTGAAATATCATAGATCAGTGTTATAAGATGGTATCATTGATACATATCTGCATTGTCAGTTGGTTTGGTTCTTTGTGTATTTGTACCATGCAGTACTGAAGCATCACAAAGGCGGAAGAGACTGAAATATCATAGATCAGTGTTATAAGATGGTACCATTGATACATCTCTGCATGGTCAGTTGGTTTGGTTCTTTGTGTATTTTTACCATGCAGTACTGAAGCATCACAAAGGCGGAAGAGACTGAAATATCATAGATCAGTGTTATAAGATGGTATCATTGATACATCTCTGCAGGTCAGTTGGTTTGGTTCTTTGTGTATTTTTACCGTGCAGTACTGAAGCATCACTGAAATATTATACATCAGTGTTATAAGATGGTATCATTGATACATCTCTGCATGGTCAGTTGGTTTGGTTCTTTGTGTATTTGTACCATGCAGTACTGAAGCATCACAAAGGCGGAACAGACTGAAATATTATACATCAGTGTTATAAGATGGTATCATTAATACATATCTGCATGGTCAGTTGGTTTGGTTCTTTGTATATTTTTACCATGCAGTACTGAAGCATCACTGAAATATTATACATCAGTGTTATAAGATGGTACCATTGATACATCTCTGCATTGTCAATCATCTAATAAATTCATGTATTTGATTTCAATTCCGATAATCTATCCGTCTTCCAACGATGTCGAACGGAGATATGAGACATCTATTTTATTAAAATAAAATATACTAAATAAATATGTAAGGAGAAGAAACCTGTTTTGTGTCGTATCTTAATTGCTCTCTACTGATGACTGCCAAGTTAACTATGAATGGAAAACCATATTCACATTTGTGCAGTCAACATTGACAACCACTTACTAAACAGCAAGCCAATTAGTTGATGGTTGCCACTCATTTTGAAAAGTGTGATTTACCGGCTTTGCTATTGCTTTGCAAAGGAACAGACGTTTACATGATATGAAGCATATGTTGTGACATCCAAATCAAGTAGTTTATCAGAGATCAATACAATGACCTTATTGCAAATATTCATTCCGAATTTCAACTTACATGCTGTCAAAATAAGCTTTTGTTCGATTTACTCGGTAGGAAATTAATGAAAATTTTCCTTAAAGTCATCATTTGGTAGAAAACTTCATTTACGGAGGAATAAGAGGTCAAATGTCATTTGAAATTATACGTGATCATGTTTGGTTGAAATAGTTCCATTAGTGAACAGTGGCGTGCAAAGGATTACAAAGTGAGGTTCAACTTGTAAATTTCCCACGGCTGATTTAAGGTAGAGCCGTGGAATTGGCCAGAGTCGAATCAGCGATTTCATAAAGAAGGGGTATGGACGTGGAGTCATTGAAGCCCACTCCCGTGTTCGAGAGTCCAAGAGAGGTGCTCATTCACTGAAAGTACGACTTCATTAGTAAGAGAATGTTCAGCTGTTACATCTTGAGTAACATCAGTAAGATACTGTTCATTCAGCTATTCAAAACATCGAAATCTGGAGATACACCGTCGACATTTCAAGTTGCAATGTCATAAGTAGGAGATGAAAAGTCAACAAAATTTCGAGATAAAACGACATCCAAATTTGAGATGAAATGTCCAGAGCCCTAACCCGATCAGCAGCCCAATGTGTTCGAATGACGGTCACGGATAAAATCTGCCGCGGGACTAGCAAGCAGAAAACTTTCAATATGAATACCTCTTACAAACTATCGGAGTTCCGACCTGTTTGGTTAAACAGAATTTTACTGCATAACCTATATATAACTTGCCTAATTAACATCGTCTAGCTATGAGTAGCTTTATTTCGATCATCACCCTGATGAAATTTTACATGTTCCCGAAAACTGTTTTTCCCGAAAAAACGACATGGGTATGTTTTTTTCTAGCAAACCGCAAGACTTTACCGACAACTGTCGCTCAGGTCCGACAGAAAAAAATCCAAGACGGGCGGGGAGGGGATGCCTACTCCCATATGACACTGGGATGATTATTATGGGAAGTAACGCAGGTCCTTTCTTAAGAATTCGTGAGTGGGTGAGGGGAAATTAAAAGAAAGAACCTTAACTCATTTAATAATGTACAATATCATGCAAGAAAAGGTCCCGTGCGGTTGTCACATGTTTATCCCCCCCCCCCCTTAACACCCTTTGAGATGGAAAAACGTTACTGGTCGTAATTTGGCTAATATCGTGGAAATTTTGAGATGCAATAGTCAACATTTTTAGATAAAGCAATGTAAAGTTTGAAATGAAATGAACTTCGAAGTTTGACTTGCTCATACTAATTCGACTTCATATAGCGACATAAATATGCCATGTTGATATAAACTCGAAATTACAAAGTCGAAACAGAAGACAAATCTGTGATATTGTTTTTCTAGAAATTTTAAGATGAAAGTTGAAATTTCCAATGTCCCAATTGGGCCAACGTATAATCATCTACAATACTAAAATTCTTCTGTGAAAGCCCCCAAACCCAAATCGCCCAACCTTTTGATAGCGTCTATCGTACGCCACTTCTCTAGTATTTTTGACCGCATTGGAACAAGTAGGGGCTAGGTCAATCCAATGTTAGTATAAAAATATGAAGGTATATGCTATTACCAGGGTTGTCCCAAACAGTCCTAACAAACCGTTTCACAAAGTCATGCAATATATATTACGTTTGAGAAAGTTCATTTCAATTAAATATCACATCCTTGCGATGGAAGAGTCTCTGAAATGCAATTTTCACATTTTGTCGACCATGTTTCCCCCTATCAATAGAGCATAAAAATTAGCCGACTCTGTGGCACGCACAGAGTCGGCTAATTTGGTGGAGCAAGGGCCAAAATTCTAATTTCCCCAGACTAATTAAGGTAGGGCATGAGCTTTATAGCTTGAATAGGCCTCTGCCTCCACCGTGATCCACTGTTGCGGCTCCGCTAGGCTAAGTTTTTTGACAATGGCAGAATATCTGGGAGCAATATGACGACGTATACATGACGGGTGAATTTCGAAGATTTCCAGATTCTCCACCAACACAGCGAAACTAATGAAATATAATTGCTTCATTATATAAAAAATTAAACAGCTTTATTATTGACGACCAGACCGAGGTGAGGGTGTGTGTGTGTGGGGGGGGGGGTAAACTGGTCCATTGGGGGTGCACTGTGGGCTTTGGAGCCAAGGCCCCAGTTAGTATGTAACAAAGAGCCTGTAGTTACGACTTCCCCACTCCATAAATGTTAAAAATGTCTAGTGGCCAAACTGTTACGTTAGAAAATTACAAAAGCGAGATGTCGTAAACATTAGGCTAACCAGTGTGCTTCTGTTGCCACTATCAAGTAGGCTATCGAACCACCACTTCCCATAAGAAAATAAACTCTCCCTCACTATGGTGGGGGGATCCGAGGCCCATGGGGGCAAGGGTCGTTCGTTCATGACATGATAACCCCAGTAGAAATTCTTCTTGCAATTCCGGACGTGACGTGACCTTGTAGGGTGTAGCGTCCAAATACTTTGAAATATGCAAAGTTCTTATTGTTTATTCATATATGACGTCACACTATGCCCGCCCCTATAGGTCGTATCCACCATGCCAAAGTATTTTTCCACATTTCACAAAAAGACGGGAACGCGATATAGAAATCATCACAATTTCGAACTACTCAATGATCTAAAATATCCAATGTTCATCAGGTGTTTAGTAGGTTTATAGAGAACAAACAGTTGAACCTTTAATGACAAATCTATTTACATATAAAGACGATTGAGGCTAGTCAAAATATTTTCGCATCATGATATAGATCTTCCTAATTTCCGACTGTTACGAAGTTATCCTTGCAAGTGATCTAGGTTAATGAGATACATTTCGGTCAACTTATCGTAATACCCAATAAGATCCACTTTCAACCCAAAATCTAACAACTGTATCAAATCCAAGCTCAAAAAAGTGAAATTAACGTGGTATCTTCATATATATATCACCTACTACTGACAGATACCGGTAGATATGTATGACATGAGTCATACACATGTGGAAGCATCGTCTTCCCAGAGTGCCATGTACTAAACCAGTAGAGAATATCAACGAAGAATCGGGCCGCTGTGCTTCCTCGTTATACTTCGTCATTTTATAATCAAACAGCGACAAATTTACATACAACAGAATGGCTCTAAAGAGAATACAAAAGGTGAAGTTTAGTAAAAATGTATTATATCAAACACATTTCCAATATTATGATCTTCGTTTAATTCGATTATCTATCTGCTTTAGTTTGTTGGACTAGTATTAGTAACAACATGACGAATGCGTTTCTGGGTGACAATACTGAACTTGTACGACATAACAAGCCTAGTGTTAAAATGTGTATTGGTTCGATCGTTAGGGTAGGATACATTAATATCAAAGAAATTAGGTGTGAGTAAACTATATGTTAAGACAACGATTAATTGTGTTAGTTGCCAGTCCTTCATTATGTAGGTTATATGATCACCGACTTAAGTGTTTTTTCTTGACTATATCTAGGAGACTCCATGGGATAGTAAGAACGTTTGGTCTAAATAATCATTTTACTTTGTCCCTTGAAGAATGTTCAAATGATTGGATTGTGTAGGCCCAATGATAGGCCTATGGCTTAGCAAGTATTAAATTTAGGCCTAGCCAAGACCAACCGACATTGTTCACTCTGACCAGTAATCATTAAGGTACTCAGAGCAGAAACTCAACTCTGATCACCAACTCAAGTGTTTGTTCTTGACTATATCCAAGAGACTCCATGGGATAGTAAGAACGTTTGATCTTAAATAATCATTTTGCTTTGTCCCTTGAAGAATGTTCAAAGGCATGGATTGTGTAGGCCCAAGGATAGACTTATGGGTACGAAGTATTAAACTTAAACCTAGCCAAGGCTAATCTACAATGTTAACTCTGACCAGTAATCATTAAGGTACTCAGATCAGAAACGCAAATGAACCTGTCAAAACCAGTCCTGGTATCATTAGGGATTAAGTCCCATCATTCCTGAATCCAGGTTGGGTGCTTCCATTTATTTTAATTGTAACTAAGTTATGTTTAGTGTTATTCTCAATGTCATATGAGAATGAAACACCAGATGGCAATGTAATCATGTAAGTCTAACTCTCTTACATATGTATATTCATTAATTAAAATAAGTAGATGATGTGCTGTATGGTTCTTAACATAAATTGAGAATGACAGAACAATTTTGTTGTTGAAAAAGCTCCTAATAAATAAATGGAAGAATCTGACTGGGCAAAGATGGAGTTTTATCAAGAAATAGTGACCAATACAGTGTGGTAGGCTATCAAATATAGGCTAATAGAGAGATAAGCAACCAAGTGTAGGAGACTACTGGACAAACTTACAAGTGAAAATGCTGTTCTGTTGTAGAGGCCCCCTCTCCCTTGATTTCATAGAAGTGATCATTTCCAATAGTGTGTGGATATTGTGATAGCTGAATCACTGATGCTTCTTTAAGAACTGTTAAGGCCTAGGCAAATCATTTTATTTACATGTTGAATACTTTATTGTTTTATTTAATTTTAGTTACAACTTAAAAACTCATAGATGCTAATTACTTCTTTAAGAATTTCATCTGAGACCTTACTAGTTTTTGTATTTTGCTTTTTTTGAATGGTCTGTAGCTCTGCAGTTTTGTATAGTACTTTGTCCCAACACAAATCTTTACCAATGGCTTTATGTTATGGTTTGCTACAGTAACTACAGTAACTACTGTACAGGATTAAAGTGAATGTAAACCTACCTAACAAATCCACTCATAGGAGGAAATATAAAATGCAGCAACATTCATTAGAGAACAATACTCATAGAGTATTTTGGTCATTGCCTAATAAATTAATTGTTAACAAGCATAAAAATCAAAGCAAATACAGTTTGTTAAAGTTATATAAGAGACAGTAGGTTCAGGTAGGACATAGAACTATGTTAGACTAGCTCTACTCTGCTTAAATACTGAATTTATTTTCATGTATGCAGTACAGTACTCACATGTCCATTTTACCGACCTGATGTGATCTCAATTTTCTACCTTGCAAATTAGATTCTGCATTGAAGATTTTAATCGATCATAATTCTTTCTTACTTAATAATTCTTTCATCATAAGGAAAAGGTTAGAATTAGGACTAGTGTTAGACCGATATGTTACCATTGGCTAAGGCCGATAACCAATAGTTCAAATCCCAGTATCAGCCGTGACTGTAAAAGATTTTACTGTTCATCAATTTAATGATATCGGAAGGCTGCTTTGTGAATTTAAAGGTACTCTGAGATTGATATACAATTACTCTCTGCATGACCTATGACCTTAGCTCATTGGGTATATAGCAAATTGCATGTATTTAGTCTGCTATGTTGGGGGAGTTTATTGTTAGCAACTTTAACAATGTTTTTCTTTATTCATGCGTGCAGGAACTCTCTGACCTTGGTAAAGACCCACCGGCACAATGTTCAGCGGGACCAGTAGGAGATGATCGTAAGTGTTGTAACCACAAATATGAGTCATGATGTTGCTAGTTAACTGCCAAGATTTAGAACACCAGTTGAGAGCAAAGCATAAATTAGGGCAAATCTTACAATTTACAAACAAATTATTACAAAATCCTAATAAAGATAGGCTGAGGAAAGGTCCAACTGGAAGCTTCATAAAGATGTACAGTATTTGAGTATGGTCTTTGAGGAAAGTTGTTGCTAGATGAAATTTTTTTCAAAGCACAATGTAAATCTTTTTCAAAACATCAGGAAAAGCAGGCTGAAAGTGAAAACATTTTAAGAAACAAACAATTTGTGAAATACAACTATATCCTGGTCTATGACATTTCAAGCTGTATTGTATCCTTAGACCATGTGAAAGCAAACTCTGTCGTTGTGATCAATGGCATGTGAATAGTAGCAGTGGTAGCCTTCTCCCTCACAATGGGTCAAACCTTGTGCGTAATAAATACATACATACATTTCATCCATACATACATACGTACATGCATGCATGCATACATACAAACATACACACGTACACACGTACATACATACATACATATGCAATATGCAAGGGATGACTGTGGATTGCATGGAAACTTTAAGAAAAGTCCTCCAAGATAGAGACCGGGCACAAAAACCAAACAGCTTGATCCACTCTCAAGCACAGTCGTGAGACATCAAGACTAATTATGTGATCTTAAAGATGTGACGTCAAGTGAATGAATATCACATAGTTTAAGAAAAGTCACCCAAGATATCCTATGGGCACAAAACCGAACAATTTAATCCTGGCTTAGTCCCATCTCATCAAGTATGTAATACGTCCCTTTGAAATATATAAGATACAACACACAAGGTTGGTGAGCCATCTACTGTGTGGATTACAAGGATATAGTCAAATTTAGAAATGGTTGAGGCTACTTTTCAGGAATGTCAGAGACATAACAAACTCCAGGAATATTTTGGTCAAAGTGTGATTATTCTAAGGTAGATTTAGAGGGAGCCATTCAGAAAAGGTATGTTGTAGCTCATCCAAGTTTCAAGGTGTTATATGGTCAAAGTGATTGATTCTTAGACTAAGGAATATAGTAGTGTTTGCACAGGGTATCCGTGTACCCGCCTGATGTGATACTACCCGGTTCCTAATTTATTACCCGAATCCTACGCAAAGTGTGATTTTTTTTGTTTTTTGGCAAACTGATGGTTAGGCAAGATTTTCCCATTGACTTAGTGTAGTGTTAGGCTACCATGTGGTCGAAGATAACAGCAATAACGAAACTATTCCATGGATATCTTATAACTGTGTCACAATTTCACCTAATCAACAGATGGTTAGGCTAGGTTGCCCCATTGACTTAGTGTGGTGTTAGGCAACCATGTGGTCAAAAATAACAGCAATAATGAAAGTATGCCATGGATATCTTATAAATGAGTCATAATATTAGCGAAAAAACCAACGGTTAGGCTATATTTCCCCATTGACTTAGTGTGGTGTTAGGCTACCATGTGCAAGAAATTGAAAGAATTCTCACAATTATTATTTATTCATTCCTTTATTTCGTTTATAGAAGGAAAGACTGTCAAGGAATTTTACGAGATGTTACTAATGCATTATAGACGGGATAACTAAATAATAATAATCGCAAGTGGCTTTTTACCAAAAGTTTATTCCAAATGCGATCAAATTGCGTGAATCGCGCAATCTTGCGGCTAATGCGAACCCTGGGCCCGCATAATAGATAGTAGTAGTAAAAACTGTTTAAGAGCTAAATTGGATATTTATATGGTCTGTTCCAATAGAGGTGGAGGTGGAGAGCAAACTTAAGCAGCTGCGGCAGTGCAATGTTAGTAGTGATGTTAATTTTAGAAGTTATTAACAACTTAATGAAAGAAACAAAAGCAAATAGAAATTATTTAGTAAGGTTTTATACCTTATCTTACACCTACTTATTTGAACATGAAAATATTGTCAGTGGAGAATATAATTCATTTATTGTAGCATCCAATATGTAATTTATTGAGAATCGCGATACATGAGGGTAAACAATTTTTTTCTGGATACCTGACGGGTTACGGCTCTCGGATACGCGGTTCCCGATTTTTGAACCCATGTAAACACTATTGTAAACACAGAAACTCAAAAGGTACATCTTGGTTGAAGTTAACATGTAGTATGTAGATCCTGTGTGGTGAGTACAAAGAATCCTGTTGAAATTGGTAGAAGTTTAGGGTCATTTGAGATCAACAGAAGTACAAATTCTGAACACCTTGTGAACAGAATAACTGACAAGTAAAGCTTGGATGAACTTTGTACTTCATAGGTGAGTCTGCATCTGTGCAAGAACCTTACTGATCACTTGAAGTCAGTAATGGACAACAGTTAAAAATCTTGTTTTCAGTTTTACTGTTTAATATCCTTATACAAAATGTTGCAATGAATCACTGAGCCAACTTGCTTTCTGGTTATTTATAATTTCTGTTATTGTGTGGAACATACCAGTATAGTCAGAAGATAGTACATATCACTATGGCAATGAAAACATTTCTACATACCCTCAGAAATTGGTGTCTAAGTAATCTTAAGCACTGTTAATTGTAACCCATCAACCAGTCATTACATTGTGCAGGTTCATATAAACAGACTGTGTTGAAACAGTATGTAATATCACATACTGTTTCTGATGCAGTGGGAACACATGCCATGTGTTGCATAAGAACTAAGAAAGATGCCTTACTGTACCCAGTGCTAGAAAATGGAGCCATGTAATTCTGCATGTGAGGCAGAGCTTATAGAACCCTGTCATGGTGACATGCCACATTGAATACTGTACATCTTATAGAGCCTGGTCATGGTGATATGCCACATTGAATACTGTACATCTTATAGAGCCCGGTCATGGTGATATGCCACATTGAATACTGTACATCTGAGACTCTGATGAGGGTGGTACTATACATTCCTTACATGTCCCATTTCAGTTTTGTGTGATATTACTTGTGTTGCTTAGCAATTATTGCTATTAAAAACCCAGATATTGCTAACCAATTGGGTGCTGCTGCATTAGGTTAATATCATGTTAACTTAGCTATCTGATGGAGTGATTGACTTAGTTTTGATTGAAAGATATGTCAGAGTGACTAGTTGATACAATTTATATTGCTTGGAGGTCATACTGATTCATCATCAACTTAAAATTATCATTTTAAGCAACATTTTGCACTTGATGGCATTGTTCAAAATAAAATTTCAATTGGTCAAACTCAAAATTGCTCATTAAAAATTATTAACGATGTAACGATGTTGTATCTTACAAATTGGTTATAATTAATAGCATCACATTTCACCAATTAGTTGTCAAGGCACTATTTGAATTCAGTCACGTAAGGAATACTGATTAAACTTTCTTGATTATTTGAAGGGATTCAAGTTAACAGCTAACGAGCTGTATTGACAATAGTGTGTAGGACAATGTGCAGAGTTCTTCCTCAGATCAGCCTTACTTATGGTTTGGTTTCTGTGTGGAGGTTAATCTAAGAGTATCTCAGCAGTACTTTTTGTGTTCAAAATTAACCATTCATTCTTTGTTTCCTTTATTGTACATTTTGTAGTAATCATTTTATGTATATTTTATGGCAATTTTGTTTTAACTAGAAGAGGATGAAATTAAAACATTAATGCTCATAGATACATGAACATCTTGACTTTCATCTGTCTACAGGTGCCATTATGGACGATGGTTTTTAATAAACAAGTTTCATGTTATAAATTTTGTTCTCCTCAATTACTGAAAATATGAAGATTTTGTGTATTTTTGAAGTAGTTCTATGCCATTTTACTGTACTACTGTATACTGTACCAGATTACTTGATGTTAACTGTGAGTAAATGAATAACTTTGGAGTGCTCTCTGTAACTAAGTCATTTTTAGTTTAGTCTTATTATCCCCTCACTATAACTGCAACTTACATTTCAACTGCATTGTCAAATATTACAGTGCCCTTGCATTGACACAAATTTTTTTAGGGATTTTCTTTGCACCCTATTTTTAGAAGTTTAGGCACAAAATATGTTGACTCATTGTAAGTGTGTTGTAATGTGCACACTGTACATGTATTGTACTTGGTTCATTGAGTACACTCAGTGATGGCCATTTCTGCTAGTTAAACTTACAGTGTATACATTGTATTAATTCAGCCTGCACGTAGCAGGCCTTGCACTATTTTTCATAACATTCTGAAGGTAACCATATGCAAACTTAGAAAGGATTACTGCACACGTATACAAGGAACTGAAGAATACGGAGAAATGTGAACAGTTAATATAGGTTCCTGCAAACAATATGAGAACCCCTGGTTTATAAGTATTTCCGTAAATGACATCATAACTAATGTGATACAGTAAATGCATTACAGTACTACAACCCCCTTGTCAATGACTCAACGCTATGCAGATCTGCCAGTCTTTGCTTCACTATACTTTAACAACAGTCATGTACAGTAAGCATATATGCTGCCTTTTTAAAGTTGAATTTCCTGTCCTGCATTACATCTTTATGCAAAAACTTGATAATACTTGATAAAACTGTTGTAATTAATTAATACTACATAAACTGTTTAGGAGGAGGAGGAGGAGGAGGAAGAGTCTACATTCGTCAGCTCTGCCTAAAACTCATGTTTCTGTAATATTCACAGTTTGCTAGGACATGGACATTGCATTTATCTTGTGTTATGTCTATAGGTGTGTTTACATACAGTATTGATCACCATACTCTGCAATATGTGGCAACTTTCATCAATAAAGACAATGTTGCATTTAATTTCACATTGTAAGTTTTATGTGTGTTGTGTCTTAACTTGAAAGCTCCTCCAGTGGTGATGCTATGTACAGCATCTTAGAATGTTAGTTTCAATTTACGCCTCGTAAACTTGTACAGTTACTTTATGTTCGATGTTTGAATGGGTCACAAAGCAGTATGTTGTCCTTTGCCAAGACATTACAGAGCCTGATACTTTTTGCCATATTTGAGTATTGAATCTTAGATCAATGTATTAACTTTTATTACAGTGGTTTGTACAAGAGTCTGCTGATTGCAATAAAACTTTGTCATGTTTGGTTTGTGGTATGTTCATAATCATTTGGGAAATTCACTCACTTTCTGTCCCCATTAGCTTTATATCAACACTAAATGTAAAGTATGATTGATGATATGTACTACACTCATTTCTCTCTCTTTTCTCGTTTTACAGTTTTTCATTGGCAAGCCACAATCATGGGCCCAGTAAGTAATACAATATTTTAAATAACATCGTAACTTAATCCTCTTACTCTGTTACATCGCAGGAAGGCTCATTGTAGGTAGGACTATTGCATACAGTGCATTCTGGAAATGTGGAAGTTTAACTTGTAATAAAACTAGTTTGTTTCATGTGTGATATAGCTAGGGAGTGCCTCTTGGGATTAATTTATCTGTAATTTTTCATTGTTGTCTAATTTCATAAAAATAAATTAAACAAAATGAACAGAAATTGCTTGGAAAGCTAAATATTGCAGAAATCATGAATATGAAGAAAAACCACCCTTGGTTCATTGAATCGCAAGTAAAGTATGTGTTGTGGAATCTGTCAGACTGTATAAGATGTTTCAGTGTACATGCTGTTTATAGTCTTTATGTTTATGTTGTAAAGTATTGCTAATCGTATTATTAACATTAATCCAGCTGAAAGCAATTGTGAATAAAAACTGCATTATGAGTCTTATATTTATAGTAATATGGAGGAAGTAATGCTTCTCAAAATGAAAAACTTCATCAATACTGAGCTCATCATATAGTCTGCATCAAGTTTAATGAGAAGTTTTAAAGATCTAGATTTTTTTATAGCAATAAACTATCATCAAATAATGGTAACAGCACTGATGAGAGTGTCTATTGATAGTGTATGTATGGTGATGTTTTGGATTTGTAATTACCTGATTCATGTTGACTAACTCATACATCTACTTACTAGACTTGTGACTCACTAACTGTGCAAAACACCATATGTATGTACAGTGGTACTCTATAAAGAGTCCAAACTTACCACCGTAGGATTAATCATCTGTGTTGCCTGATGACTTGAGAAACAAAGAAGTACTCTACTGGAGTCACAGATTCAGAATCAATTTCAATCATTTGTAGTCCGATGTGGCCTTGGATAGTACTGGCAATATTGTGTGTCTTACAGCACTTGACTTGTTAGCAGCTACATTGTGTGTAGTATGTGAATTGTTGGCTACATTGTGTGTAGTACAGTGACTTGATAGCTACATTGTGTGTCTTATAGTAACTTGTTAGCTACATTGTGTGTAGTATGTGAATTGTTGGCTACATTGTGTGTAGTACAGTGACTTGATAGCTACATTGTGTGTAGTACAGTGACTTGATAGCTACATTGTGTGTCTTATAGTAACTTGTTAGCTACATTGTGTGTATTATGTGAATTGTTGGCTACATTGTGTGTAGTACAGTGACTTGTTAGCTACATTGTGTGTAGTACAGTGACTTGAAAGCTACATTGTGTGTCTTATAGTAACTTGTTAGCTACATTGTGTGTATTATGTGAATTGTTGGCTACATTGTGTGTAGTACGGTGACTTGATAGCTACATTGTGTGTCTTATAGTAACTTGTTAGCTTCATTGTTTATAGTATTTGAATTGTTAACTACAATGGTATGTAGAACATTGACTCTTAGCTACATTTTGTGTAGTACTGTACCTTGGCTTGGTAGGTACATGGTATGGTGCAGTGTGTGTTTGTATACAGTGGAATGTCTGAATGTTCAAGATCTGTAGATCTTCACATATTGTTGCACAGTTGAGAGCTTGTTCACCAAAATATGTACCATGTTTACATTGTTATTCATGTATAAATCTGCCTCATCCAGAATAGTTCATATCAAGTAGTCTTGATTACAATTCAAATTAATCCTGTTTCTCCTTTATCTCATCTGCAGCATGACAGCCCTTATCAAGGCGGGGTTTTCTTTCTCTCTATCAGTTTTCCTACAGATTATCCCTTCAAACCCCCAAAAGTAAGCATCTTCTCATACATAACTTCCTATCATACTATTTTGCTTAAAATCTATTTAACACTTCATGGTAACATTTTAACTGTGTACAGTGTTATGAGATCACCCATTAAGGGCCATGTTATGGTATGTGAGTATAATAGTATTATTGAAACAAATGATTAACTACATATGTAACTAAATAGACACCACAAAGGAGAAGTAGAATGAGGGAAAGAGCGATGAGAGGATCAAATTTTGTGTAGATAAACTTTGAGGGGTGTAAATATGGGAGGTTATTAGTAATGGAGGTGAAAAGGACGTGTTATTCTTTACAAATATGTATTTATTAAGTTTTGGCTCTAATGATTATAACAAGCATGGACGTAATGGACATTTTTATTAGCAATATCAACTTTTGAAAAGTCAAGAGTAGTTGTAAATAGACCCAAGCTATGAAATAGTTAGTTTTAATTGATATCACTTAACCTCTTAAGTCAACAAAATAATCCCGACTGAGTCGACATATCTTGCACGTTTAGTCATAGAATTATCTTTACTTTCCTGACCTATCCACAGTGTCTGACTTTATTATCCTTGAACTTCAGGTGCACGAACCAACTTTCTTGAAACTCATAGAGCCATTCAATTATGTCATGGTTCATTTGGAACACATATTGCTCCTGTTACCAATTACTCACTGTGTGGCTACATTGCCAAACAGCTCTCTGTAATAGGTTCAAACAGTATTTGTTTAACAGTTAGCCATTTGTAATATAATTAAAACTGAACTTACCTTTTGCTGGTCTCCTAGTCATTGCATTATTAATACAAATCTGAAATTTGCCAGAGCTGTGAATCAAGCAGCACTTGGTAAATTTTCAGTTAGCTGGACTTGGAAGATAGAGTGCTGCTGTAGCTTGGTAGATAGAGTACTGCTTTAGCTTGGTAGATAGAGTACTGCTTTAGCTTGGTAGATAGAGTACTGCTGTAGCTTGGTAGATAGAGTACTGCTGTAGCTTGGTAGATAGAGTACTGCTTCAGCTTGGTAGATAGAGTACTACTGTAGCTTGGTAGATAGAGTACTGCTTTAGCTTGGTAGACTGAGTACTGCTGTAGCTTGGAAGATAGAGTACTGCTTTAGCTTGATAGATAGAGTAGTGCTGCAGCTTGTTAGATAGAGTACTGCTGTAGCTTGTTAGATAGAGTACTGCTGTAGCTTGGTAGATAGAGTACTGCTGCAGCTTGGTAGATAGAGTACTGCTGTAGCTTGGTAGATAGAGTACTGCTGTAGCTTGATAAATATAGTACTGCTGTAGCTTGGTAGATAGAGTACTGCTTCAGCTTGGTAGATAGAGTACTACTGTAGCTTGGTAGATAGAGTACTGCTTAAGCTTGGTAGACAGAGTACTACTGTAGCTTGGAAGATAGAGTACTGCTTTAGCTTGATAGATAGAGTAGTGCTGCAGCTTGTTAGATAGAGTACTGCTGTAGCTTGGTAGATAGAGTACTGCTGTAGCTTGGTAGATAGAGTACTGCTGCAGCTTGGTAGATAGAGTACTGCTGTAGCTTGGTAGATAGAGTAGTGCTGTAGCTTGGTAGATAGAGTACTGCTGTAGCTTGATAGATAGAGTACTGCTGCAGCTTGGTAGATAGAGTACTGCTGCAGCTTGGTACAGTAGATATAGTACTGCTGTAGCTTGGTAGATAGAGTACTGCTGTAGCTTGGTACAGTAGATATAGTACTGCTGTAGCTTGATAGATAGAGTACTGCTGTAGCTTGGTAGATAGAGTACTGCTGTAGCTTGGAAGATAGAGTACTGCTGTAGCTTGGTAGATAGAGTAGTGCTGCAGCTTGTTAGATAGAGTACTGCTGTAGCTTGGTAGATAGAGTACTGCTGTAGCTTGGTAGATAGAGTACTGCTGCAGCTTGGTAGATAGAGTACTGCTGTAGCTTGGTAGATAGAGTACTGCTGTGGCTTTATATATAGTACTGCTGTAGCTTGATAGATAGAGTACTGCTTCAGCTTGGTAGATAGAGTACTACTGCAGCTTGGTAGATAGAGTACTGCTGTGGCTTGGTAGATAGAGTACTGCTGTAGCTTGATAGATAGAGTACTGCTGTAGCTTGGAAGATAGAGTACTACTGCAGCTTGGTAGATAGAGTACTGCTGCAGCTTGTTAGATAGAGTACTGCTGTAGCTTGGTAGATAGAGTACTGCTGTAGCTTGGTAGATAGAGTACTGCTGCAGCTTGGTAGATAGAGTACTGCTGTAGCTTGGATGATAGAGTACTGCTGTAGCTTGATAGATAGAGTACTGCTGTAGCTTGGTAGATAGAGAACTGCTGCAGCTTGGTAGATAGAGTACTGCTGTAGCTTGGTAGATAGAGTACTGCTGTAGCTTGATAGATATAGTACTGCTGTAGCTTGGTAGATAGAGAACTGCTTCAGCTTGGTAGATAGAGTACTACTGTAGCTTGGTAGATAGAGTACTGCTGTAGCTTGATAGATAGAGTACTACTGTAGCTTGGTAGATAGAGAACTGCTGTAGCTTGGTAGATAGAGTACTACTGTAGCTTGATAGATATAGTACTGCTGTAGCTTGGTAGATAGAGTACTGCTTCAGCTTGGTAGATAGAGTACTGCTGTAGCTTGGTAGATAGAGTACTGCTGTAGCTTGATAGATAGAGTGCTGCTGTAGCTTGGTAGATAGAGTACTGCTGTAGCTTGGAAGATAGAGTACTGCTGTAGCTTGGTAGATAGAGTACTGCTGTAGCTTGGTAGATAGAGTACTGCTGTAGCTTGGTAGATAGAGTGCTGCTTTAGCTTGGAAGATAGAGTAGTGCTGTAGCTTGGTAGATAGAGTACTGCTGTAGCTTGATAGATATAGTACTGCTGTAGCTTGGTAGATAGAGTACTGCTTCAGCTTGGTAGATAGAGTACTGCTGCAGCTTGGTAGATAGAGTACTACTGTAGCTTGGTAGATAGAGTACTGCTGTAGCTTGATAGATAGAGTACTTCTGTAGCTTGATAGATATAGGACTGCTGTAGCTTGGTAGATAGAGTACTGCTTCAGCTTGGTAGATAGAGTACTGCTGCAGCTTGGTAGATAGAGTACTACTGTAGCTTGGTAGATAGAGTACTACTGTAGCTTGATAGATATAGGACTGCCGTAGCTTGGTAGATAGAGTACTGCTTCAGCTTGGTAGATAGAGTACTGCTGTAGCTTGGAAGATAGAGTACTGCTGTAGCTTGGTAGATAGAGTACTACTGTAGCTTGGTAGATAGAGTACTGCTGTAGCTTGGTAGATAGAGTACTGCTGTAGCTTGGTTGATAGAGTACTGCTATAGCTTGGAAGATAGAGTACTGCTGTAGCTTGGTAGATAGAGTACTGTGGAACTTTAATTTGCTGTACAGATAGCATCAGTTTGTGTATATGAAGAATTTTGTCGGTGCATAAGAAGCTCTTAAGGTGTTATTGAGAGATATTATACCACAGGTTGCTTGCAGTTTATAAATTATTGTCTTGTACATTTAATACTTTAGTATTCTCCACTTTCATGTAAGGTTAGCTAGTCTTTATTATGTGTCTTAAGTTTCTTTCATGGTTTCTTATATATTTTTATTTGCAGGTATCATTTTCAACCAAAATATATCACCCCAACATCAATAGCAATGGTAGCATATGCCTAGATATCCTTAGATCACAGTGGTCACCAGCACTTACAGTATCAAAAGGTGAGTAATC
>JAIPMN010000109.1:0-31446 GCA_020650975.1 Apostichopus californicus | reverse complement strand
TAGTAAAAAAAATGTTTACTACTTTAGTGATAAAATATAATACAAAAACAAATCCACAAAGGCACCTGACAAACATGTGGTTTTATGAATCACTTTAGGTCACCCTTGGGAGAAACAATTTAGCAACAGGGCTTTATTGTTTTAGGGAAGAAAGTATAAGAAGAGGGTCTACAAAAGTTGACCTAACAGGTAATAATGAAGGTGGTAAGTGGGTGTCAAGAAAGATAGCAATTTCTGTCTTCATCCTGAGACAAGCAAAATAATGAAAGGTCATCCTCCCCCCCATCCCCCCCCCCCCTTGGTATAAAGGATTATGGACTGGTGAAACACAAAGAGGATTTCACTTGTGGTTTTAACACAAATGTCAAATCTCATGTGAAAATTAGTGAATTTGTTGAATTTACATTTCAGATGCTAAGAATGGTCAAATCCAGAACATAGGCTAGCTATTAAACTAGAAAACTTCTGGAAACTCTCTATCAGTGAGGTTGAAGGGGGGGGGGGGGGAGGAGGATGGGGTTTGAATTAGTTTCTTGCCGATAGGGTTTCCTTCTTTGGCATAAACAAATGTTTGTGATTTGTAAACACCTTCTTTCGCTATGCTTTCTTATAAAATCAAATGAATGAATATAACAACTTAGTACAAGTAGAATTCCCCTTGGTATGAGTAGCAGTAGGAGGCTCTAAGATTGAGTACCACAAAACTGCTCTGAGGATGAGTATATTCATCAATTCACAGTGAGTATGAGAGAACTCTGTGAGTATGAGAGCACACTGTGAGTATGAGAACACACTACATGCAAGCATTCTGAGAGCATTCTGTGAGTATGAGAACACACTGTATGAGAGCACAATGTGGGTATGAGAGCATTTAATATGGTATAATAGTAAGGAATCATAACTAATCTGCCACTTATGCGGAACAAAAAACGTGATAGGTCTTTCTTTCGTTTGATCAATTCCAGAGTTAGTTGAATTTCCGAACAATTTCATTTGAAAATTGCTTGTTAGGCTGTTTTTATGTCATCAGCTAGAAAGAAGGAGTTTCTTCCTCATAGGAGGCGAGTCTTCACGTGACCGGGCGATCGTTAAACGCCAAGCACACCTGGCTCAGGATCCTGTTAGGTCAGAGATTTCATTGTACGGACGTTAGCCTTCTTTTAATAGGATGTACCCATACATCTATATTATGAATAGCTGCCACTGGCAATCTTGCGTAATATCACAACATATCGCTTGTGGCTAACACTACTCATTGCGACACATAGCGTGACACAAAACCGAAAACGATCATTCTATTTTAAGAAGAGACATTTTAAATTTGATAATGGTTATAACATGCTTGTAAAAGAATTTGACTGTATAACGTTGTTGCTGCTATATAGTGTGCACTGATTTAAATGCAATAATTTCAAAAGATTATTTTAGGGTTCCACAAATATTGACTAAACATATTCTGGTAAAACAAAGTCTTGTTTATCTAAATGTTATCATTTGCATTTGTCATTACGTTAGTCTTGCCACATACAAGCTGAAACAATTGACAGAAAAGGAAAAAAAAAAAAGCAAGTGGTTGCTAGTAGTGCGATCAGTCTTCTGTATGTTCGGTAAAAATTGTAGATCTGACTCAAAAGCTACTTGGAAATTAAAATGAATACCATACATTTCTGAAAATATTTGAAAAGATAATGGAAATGTCTGTTATGTTTTTTTACTCCAGCAAAACATTTTATTTTTTTTAAATTGCAATGCCATTTTCTTGGAAGAAAACTTGCAAGGGCATAAAGTGGAGATTATCAGGATATTGTGTTACTTGTCAAGTGGATACAGGACATGGACTTGAAAAATATTAAAATTGTAATCTTGATGCCATGAATGCTCTTAAGTTAGTAAAATAATACTTAGTCTGGTCGTTAATTCGTTGTTTATTCAAAATGATACTTGCTGGTACGACTTTACGCAAAGGCGGAAAATGAAAAGTTTAGGAAAGATCGTTGCGCTAAACGTGTTAATAATTTTCCGT
The DNA here is from genome assembly GCA_020650975.1 of Apostichopus californicus. Classification (NCBI taxonomy): domain Eukaryota; kingdom Metazoa; phylum Echinodermata; class Holothuroidea; order Aspidochirotida; family Stichopodidae; genus Apostichopus; species Apostichopus californicus. Next base: position 29,423 of record JAIPMN010000109.1, on the reverse strand, counting down.
CTCTCTTTCCTCGCTATTACCAAAGGACATGTTTCTCAACAACATGGTAGATTCTTTTTTCCCCTTTCCCGAATTCTTCCCTTTTAGACGTGCGTGAGCCCTCATCAGGACCTACGTGCTGCAGCAGTACTGTGATGAGATAACAATGTAGGAGTGATACGTTTTCTCCCACGCATCCTGTTCACAGTAATCCTGTGTAAGTCTACTACCATGCCAATGAAGTATGTAAACTAGGTGCCATTGCCGCACCAAAATCACATGAATAGCTAAGAAAATATTTCACAGCTCGGGAGATATTAACAAGAGTGATGAGACAGAGAATGGGGATAGCTCAGGGAGTCTGGGGGATGGGGGGGGGGTACAGGTGGGGTCCCTGGGTGAAATTATTGGTTCAGGAAAATATTGGATAACGACTAGTGTACATGCTTAATTTCATAATATACTTGATATTGGAAGACTTCAAAAAAAGGGAGGAAGGAGGGGGATTAGGAGGGGGATTAGGAGGGGGAAGAGGAGGGGGAGGGGGGTTCTGGTGACATATATTTGTCATAACGGCCAGACCTGACTTTTGACAGGACTACGAAAAGTAAGTGCTTGATATTTCATCAAAGCAACTCAAGAAAATCTTAAACTGCTTTCACAGACCCTCTTAAAGTTTTATTATGCCTTCTTCTTGTTTTTTGTCCTTTTACAAAAGTTTATTTAATTTCTTGGCAAGGAGTGACGTTTACATAAAATGCATTTGTTATCATTTTAAGATGGTAAAGTCCCAATCTGGCAAAAGGATGTAAGTGACACCCATGCAGGCTTCCCAAGAGTTTAGGTCCATGGTTTGGCATGAGTCATTTAGCTGTACACTAAAGATAACATGTTGCAATTAAAATGTGTTAATGTTTAAGATCGAATAATTACTAATAACTTATACAATGACAGCAAAGTTATAATTTAATTTAATCACCGTGACATATAGAAACAGTTCAATGACATACTTAAGGCAAAAAATGAAAAGATTTTCTAAGTGACCCATAGCTGAAATGAAATCTTACGCTTTGACAGGGGTAAATTTTTAGGAATTTTTGGCTGCTTTTCCCTTGGACAACCAAGCAATACTGTTTTGTCGTCGGATAACCAAAAATATACTAAAATAACAAAGATGGCTGTAGGTTTGGTATAAACAGACAGCTTTGGGCCAGTAAAACTCCCCTTTGGGTGAATTATATGCCAAACACTATTTTTTTCCCTCCAATATCTCTAAATGTGATGGAAACTGATATCAATTTATCATTTAACCTATTTTTTGGGGATATTTAGGTTACTGAAACTGATGTAAACAACTGGATGACCTCCAAAGCTGAATTTGTTCGTCTCGGAAGACAGAAAACAACCATTAAAAATTTGCCATTTGATGTCTTGCAACTAGAATTGGATTTTTTCTTAGTTCTCTTGAAGGGCAAGGGGTGGGGGGTAGGAGAGAAGGGGTGATGGTGGATATGTGCATCAGGGTTTCTTTATGCCCATATTTGGGTTTAACTGCTAAGTTTGAGTGAATATAACATGTCTACATGTAAATTAAACTAATAGACTAGAAATATTTAGTACTAAGTAAGTATAACTTCCGCTTCTCAAAAACAATTCGGTATTCCTCCCAAACTAAGCTTCGATTCCTATAAACCGACTTCTGAGGGTTGGTGAGAAATGTTACCAAAGCTACCAAATATTTCTCAAAAATGGGTAAAATTGATCCAATCCAACGAAGGAGCAATTTAATGAGTTTGATTTGATTCTCAAAATTTAGTTGTCTAGACACTTTTCAAAGCAGTAATATTTAAAAAAACAAATTTAAAAGCAAAAAATTCAATCATTTTTAACTTTACTTCACACAAAATTAGATCAGTTATTAAAGCTCAACAAATTCAACATTGTTATGGGACTTAAGTAACATCAGAAAGTTTGAATGATTCCAGGACTACATTAAAAGAAGGCCCCTATATATTAAAATATTAATAATTTTGTGGTTCTATATCATCAATGAACAGTTGTGATGGTTTTGGTGTACCATGTCAATGAATCAACATTTTAAAAGAGCACTATACAGTGAAATAAAAGCCAAAAGAAAATAACATAACAAGTTTAAAATTCATTATAAGCTGTAACTGTCTGTTGAGTTAGTTGTACGACATAGCGCCTGCCTTATGAATCCTTTCCTTACATTGGTGGTACTAGTCTTTGGGTCATCCATGACCAGACATAACCCATTATTTCATCAACTCTCTTCATATATAAACTGATTAATTTATTGGCAGGCAGACTCTGCCGTTTATGATGAACTGTTGTCAAAAGTACACCAAGATAGAACCTTAGTGCTCCCTCCACAAGCCTCCATCTACAGTTTAAAATAAACACACAAAAACAATACAGAAAATCAATCCTCAAAGTATTGTCTTTTCCCACCCACCTACCATATCCTCTTTGTTAGCTTGATTACGTTTGTAACTGGTCAAATGGTAAAGGATGTTTTCACATTGGTCAAGATGGCACTGTCCAAGAATAAAATTAAATTGCATAGAACACTGATAAAAAGAGAAATGAACTAAATACATTATTTATGCAATGGGAGTATGTTTATTTCTCCACGTAAGGAGGGTGCTCCATCACGGGAAGTTGAGACGGAATAAATGTGGGAGGGTAGAAGTGATGAGGGGGAAAAGGAGGGTGAGGTTCAGGAGAATCAGGATTTACCTTCAATTTATTCATTATCAAGTGACCTATGTCAAAATTGTATTTCAGAAGTTTTAAAAGAGTCAAAAGAGGGGTGCGGGAGAGGGCAAGAAAAATGCAATGTAACAATTTACAAACTATCCTCTGAATTGCAAACAGAGCTGAGTTTTCAGACCGCATGAAGAAATATTTAGCTGTCAAAAATACCAGATATTACAAACTTGACAAATGTCACTTTATTGTTTGTAATATGCAACAAATTGCAACATGCAGAACATGAATGTTCAAATCAGTAATCAGCACACTAAGGGAGTTTGTCAACGAAAGCTGAATCTTAAACCTTTAAAATATATTTAACAAAGAAATAAAAAAGTTTAAACTTACAAACTTATCAGCTGCTTAATTGACAACGTTGCATAAGTTCAACCAAAACAAAATTCGATGATGTAATAATTTGGCAAAACAAACGAATGACGTGATCCCAGAAGCCTTTGTCCTTGCATCCTACCAAAGTTTCCAAGAATAGAGTTACCGTAACCAACTTCACAACGTAATAAATAGAGAAACACTATCGTCTGTGCAATAACCCCCAGAAACCCTTGGTATGTAATATGGCTTCATCATAAGCTATAACAATGCCTGCATGCTACTGTATTATTAGTCCAAGATACAATTATATCATTGGGGGTTTTCCACCTTGTTATCTTCTGAGATGCCAAGGTATACGTTCTACAGATGTGAGTGTTAGTTAGGTCCAGGTGACTTTGTAATAACCTCAATGTCAATGACAAGACAGATATAGAATCTGGGAATTCCTTATAACGGCAGATGAAATTGTAGCTATGTTTTGTGTACATATGAGACATTTATGTGGTATTGTGGCAATCAGTAGGTACGAAGTACAGTCCTAGAAACATTCATATTGATCTCTCTGCATGAATTCACTGCCAACCAAATATGAAGAGATTGTAAATCTAAAGTGCTTTAATGTCAAGAGTTTGTTTCTTCTTCTCCTGCCTCTCTTAATCTCTATCTCTCTCTGGGTTTCTCCTTCTCCGTTCCTTTTTAAATGTTTTGAATTTCCAATTACGCATTTGACACCAACATCTGTTTGAAAGCCAATCGAAATCTTTAGCTGACTTGTATAATAAAGGAAAACGTTTCACATAAGAAATGGCTGATATACTCGGCTGTTATTTTCTGCAGCAACGATAGTAATGTTCTATTTTTATAGTTTTCTTATTCTTAATACTCACTCTTTAAAACTCTTTTTATATTTATACTTGTGAATCACAAAAAAAAATACAAAAAAAATTAAAAAATGGATCAATTACTGATCAATACACAGAGGTTTGTTATTAAAATCAAAGACGTCATGTCGAATAAATTTAGCCCACTGTTTCAGGTTATTTTGATTTATCAAAAAGATTAATTAGTATAAATGGTTTAAATGTGTCCTATGCTAGTACACTGACAAGTTTAAGGAGACACATACCCAACTATCATTATATTTGCCTTATATGATAGAGATCTTTGCAAAGAACAACTCCCTAAACAGCTAAGAAAACTGTTATTCCAATTGGGAGATATCCAAGTTTTAACAGTCGTATCTGGTGGTGTCATATTCTAAATCCGTCATGTTGTAATACTGCTACGATCTCAAGCCTTTCACTTTGTCTTTATTATTCTTGTCATATTTTCGAGGAAGAATGTTAACAGTGTTGACACTGTAACCAATGACAACCATTCTGTATTGTGAAGCGCTTCAATATGTTAGAGTAATATTTGCAAAACCCATCGCGATTACAGGAAGAAAAAACATAAGAAAAAATAAAGATAAAAATAAGATAAATGATGCAAAAGTAGCTCAATGTTGCGATGTTTAGACTTCATCAAGTGTTTGGAAGAAACAAAACATGAAAACTGTTAAATCTCCCAAATGGAAAAAGGTAATTCTCAGCTGTTTGAGGCAGTTGTTCCTGATAGTTATAAACATTAAATAGATCGATAATGATGGTTGGGTTTGTGTCTCCTTAAATGCTATAATGTCCTGACTAAATCTAATTATAACACCGCCAACATTACCTACCTGTTTGACGTCTGCTTGCAAGGGAAAGTGGAATGTGTAGGAATACAACACGATCAAACCACTCAATTACCCAGTTTTATTGTTAGCAAGTCTACTCACAATCGGATGAAATTAACAGTTTTGCAATGAATGATTATATGTTGATAAATTTGGTCTTAACTGTGTACTTCCCCCCCCCCCCCTTTTTTTTAAATTTATATATTTTGGTTTTCCAAAAGGGAAAACTATGGAGTCACTCTTACCGACCTTGTAAATTTCTGAGTGGGACCTTGAATTGGCTATGACTTTAACGCGGATCACAAAGTCAGTAGTTACTATTACGGTTAGATTTGTTCATTACATGTTGGTTAAACATTTCATAACTATAGTTTTGATTTTAAAACCTGCTTTGGAAGAACTCAAGCTATTCCATTTGTAGTTGTGTCTCTTTAATGTGTTTCATTTAAACTGTACAAGTAATTGTGTGGAAGGGTTTAAACCGGAAACATCATATAATACTCCCTCTCTACTTCACTGTAAATTACCTTTTATTTTGCTACAACCTACACTTACTTATAATAAATACATTTCTTGGACGATGCTAGATGCAATGCATTTATGTCAAAGTCACAAGGAAGTAAGAAACCTTGAACTAGAGGAAGACGTCATTTCTGTTTTTTTTATTGGCATATTGCAATGTTTTCAACTTGCTTTTGAAAACTGTTGACTATTATCACAGTGATGACAAAAATTGGCAGGAAACAATTTTTTACCCTTTAATTATTTTGATAACTCGATAGGTATTTAGTTTATATTACACGTGTGCTATTTATGTTTTATTTGATTGTTCTTTAAAGAAAATACAATCTTGAGTTCAATAAAGGACAAAGAACAATCAGAATATAATAGACAACTGGCAAACAAATTACACAATGATATAATTGTCTATAATTAGGTGAATTGTTGTCAAGGAGAACTGCTTCAGTTCTATATATATATATATATGACATTTAATAGATTGTCAAGGTTAAACAGGGGCTCCAAGTTAGTTTAATCTTCTCAAGTTATACATAAACTATCATTTGTTGGCCGATTAATTGTTTATTGTATTTTGACATATTTATAGGGCAGAAATGTTGTGTTGAAATAAGACAATTGTTTGGGAGTCAATTGCTCCATCGACACAACACCTCTGTGACATTTTGGTTATGAAATCAGGTTCATGAATTTTATTATTCTCCTTGATATAGACAATAGCCCACAAATAGCAACAGTGGTCTGTGAAAAATATATTAGCAGAATCACTCTGTAAAGTGTGACCTATTCATATGATGCAATAATCCTTAATTAAAATTCCTCAAATTCCTATTCACTGAAACAAAGCCAACATTGTTAGTTCATTGTTTTAAAAACCTACTAACACTGTTGGCCCAAAGAACAAAGTTAAGAAATAACAAAGTTTTATTACCCTCATCTCATGTATATATGTCATTGTGAGGGTTGGGGGAGGAGTGAGGGAGGGATGGAGGGAGGGATGGAGGATGGGTGTCAAAGGTTTCCACAGTTTAGCCGAACCCAACAGAATAATACTTAAGGACTAGAGTTAACATACATTGCACAAGAATTTTACCAAGAATTTTTTTGTATGAAATATAGCTGCCTCCTCCCCCTCCCCCTCCTAACCTCCGCCCCACCCACTCCACATTCTTCTGCTGACAACTCTGTTTTTAAAGGAAAGTCTGACGATGATCATCCTCACTGGAACCATTACAGATGTTTACAGAAGGTGACATTTATATAACGCATGCAGAGACAAAACTAACAGGATTGTGCAATCTTTGTTGTACAATGATACTGTGGGATTAATTGGACAACATCGGCCAGTTTTGCATTTAATTCTGTTAAAATGATAAATGATAAAAGATAAATGATACGTGAACTACCAGTAAATTGTTGCCTCAGTCCACTAAAATCTTTCCAGGAATTATTTTCAATTTGAAAACAAACTTCATGGCATAAAGTGGGCATTTGTGTGAGCGACCTCTGTATTACAAAACTGCACTTTCATACAAATCGAAATATCCAGGCCTTAGTTCCTTATATCCCTATTATCCAATCCCGTGCTTTAATACAAACCGAGGTATCCAGGGCTTAGTTCCTTATATCCCTATTATCCAATCCCGTGCTTTAATACATACCGAGGTATCCAGGGCTTAGTTCCTTATATCCCTATTATCCAATCCCGTGCTTTAATACAAACCGAGGTATCCAGGCCTTAGTTCCTTATATACCTAGCAATCCCATGCTTTAATACAAACCGAGGTATCCAGGCCTTAGTTCCTTATATACCTAGCAATCCCATGCTTTAATACAAACCGAGGTATCCAGGGCTTAGTTCCTTATATCCCTATTATCCAATCCCGTGCTTTAATACATACCGAGGTATCCAGGGCTTAGTTCCTTATATCCCTATTATCCCATCCTTTGCTGGGAGTGCCAGCGTAAAACTACAACCAAATGAAAGGAGATGAAGGGATTGCCACCAACTAAGGAATGGATTGCTGTTCAGTTGGTAGAACACAGGACTAGAAATCTTAAGATCCCTGCTTCAAATCCCATTCTTGCCAAAACCTTCTTTGCTTTTTTCTTGCTTCTTTCACTTTGATTATAATTTCGTTTCTTGTTTATGTTGTTGATTTTCTTGTAGAAATTTGTCCCTTAGACAAGAACATGAAGTTGTGCAATTGACACAACATAAAATATTTATCCAATTGTGTTTAAGTATTAGATGAATTGGTCGGAATGCCAATACCAAATACAAGTTGCAGATTAAACAGGGTATTTCTCAACTAAGTGGGAGTGGGAGGGAACAGGGGAGGGGAGGGGGGGGTGGGGAACCCAATTGCTCCTAGTTGGGTCCCCTAGTCTATCTCCTTATAAAGCTAAAGCATGTTACTTTCACAACATTCATTTCAAACATTAGCAAAACTAGCTCAACCCATGACTGACATAAATATAAATATGCTCATAAATGATTACAGAAGAATTAAAATGAACACCAAAGTTCATATCATATTTAACACAGAATTGAGAAATAAATTCACCATATAGTCTTCATAGCTAGGCTTTGTTACTGAGATAGTGAAGTTTTACTTGTACCAGGTATCCTGCACAATAACCAGTTATGTAGGAGGGACTACAAAAAACATACATTCCTGACTTCTTTACACTAGTTAAAGTTCTTTCTATTACTCCAACTTCAGCAACACATTCTTTTATAATAATCACTTGAAACAAAAGTCCTTCAGCAAAAAAAAACACTGATTATCATGAATACAAAAGGAGATCCCCCCACCACAAAGTCACTAGGATGTGTAGAGAATCTTTCAGAATAGAGGAAAAGAACAAGAAATTTCAGTATTTTATACCATAATAAGATTATAAATTTTTCTCACTTTTCATGTAGTTACAAATTAATGTGATGTACATTACAACAGAAAGTTGAATGTATCATCAAATCAGTGTATTCATCCTATTCTTCCATTGGTAGGTTAAATTCCTGCACTGGATAGGATCTTACTTTCTTTAGTACAACAAATCGAGTTATTTCATTTCCTCTCAAAAGTCTCATTTGTAAGGAAATTCTGGGAAAGAAATCTTTTGCTTTCTAGATAACCACATGACCTTATTCTGCTAGAGAGAGAGAGAGTTAGCAATATAAGTTTCATTTGATTTGATTTTCATAGGCCAATCAGGGCCTTTGTAATTAATTTCAATGGTTCCGTATTTCATGAAAGGCTAACAGCGACTGACCTACATAAGGTGAATCGTATGGCTTGCGGTCTGGCCGAATCAAAGACCTCAAGTAGTTTCTTGCTTGAGTTTTCATTGGGTTTTTCACTTTTCTGAGAGGTTCTTATCGTTACATAATATAAAATGTTGTTTGTTTGATCAATGCCCGTGCCGTGTGACATTCTCTCTCCACGGTTCTTCAAACAAAACGAAACTGATCAGTTTGTGACACATTTCCCGTACGTTAGTGACGTGGACGGAATAATTTGACCTTTCTTTTATCGGTCATTTGTCACAAACTTGCACATGATGGTCAGTGTCTCAGTAAATAGCACCAAACTTGCCAAAGAGTGCTCGTTAACACCATATTAGGTTTGCTTTTGATCATTTTTTTGTTCACAGGACATAAGCAATTTTTCTTTCGAACTGTTATGTTTACAGCATCGCTAACAGAATACAAGCATTTCTTTTACTAGTATTACACTTACAGTAACCCTTCGCAGACTATAATATGTTTGATGTACTTAAACTTGTAGAGAATACATGGAATAAATTGACAGCAATAAATTACTGGTACCAGTAACATTATTTCCTGTGTATATGATATTCAGAAAACCTTTTGGTCTGGACATGCTACAATCTGATTATATAAATTTCCTCAAATGTGAATACCTTCCTGACATTCTCAACACAGTTTTGCTTTTTTAATGCAATAAATCATTCAGCTAAATGTTATGTGTAAAGACTTTATCACTCATTAACTCTAAGAACTAATCAAAACATTACAGCTACAGAGTGGCTGATAATTTCCAAGAAACAGCCCTGAAGCAACGTGTCCAAATAAAAGCTGCAACAGCTACAGAATCCCCTGCAGCAAGGCTGAATCAATATCATACAATTTAGATTCCCTTTGGCAGAACAGTAGTGCCTATTGTGTGAAATTGTATGTCCTACTCAGCCTGGCTGCAGCCCCTCAGTATCCCACCTTGGGGACAGCACTCTTAAGTATGTACTCATTTAAACAAAACTTTCTTTCCCAATCACCCCAGTACACAACTCAAATATATTCTATTATTTTGTAAATATCTTTTATTTTCTGTTTACATCACAGCCTCGTTAATAGCATCTTTGTTTTCTAGGGCTCGTTATATTATGCTATTTTTTCTGTATTTTCAAACGAGAAATAAATTTGAATTGAATTGAGATAATAGATGCTTCTACTCAGTTGGTAAGACATTTAAGACAACATTCTCACTCCCAAAAATGGAAGTTTCCACCTGATAATGTTGATACTCGTTTTGAACAAAAGTGCACCTACAGCACTGTGAATGCAAAACGTAGAGCTCATAAAATAAAAGTTTGCAGATTTTCAGTGAGAAAGTACTATTGCAACTGAGGTGTTTATTTAACATTCTAAAAGAATCCTTTATTGCTCTGGATATGTAACTCCTTTCTCCCCCTCCCCCTCCACCTCCCTGGTCCTGCGCTCCTAAAATCATTGACGAATTAAAAAACATATTCTCAAAGGACACTCTAGCGATAGCCAGTTTTACAGCCGCTTTCTATACAGGAAACCGTTTTGATATGATGCAAGGGGAACACAGGATAGTATTTTAAGGTATTACACAATCAAAGAATTGCTGGCTCTTCACCAAGCACTTTCGTACCAGGGTATTTACATAACGTACATAGCAGCCAGATTAAACCCGGGTGAGTGACGCATGGTTATAGAATACTGACATCGTAACTAATGTTAGAAAGTTTGGAGAACCGTGTTATCTTTCTCAAGATTATTTTTGATCATGAGATTGTGAATCTATTTCCAAACTTCAAAGGGGAGTTCATCCAAGGCTGGATGGTTCTTTATGAATAGTTACTGGTAGTGTGCTGTAAGAGGGAATTTCCCTTGCTGGGGAAGATTCACTGAGAAAACATATTTCATAAGAGTTCCACGAAACGGAAATTTGTCTTGCCGTGCTATTCATTACAGGTTTTTTTTATTTATTTTAGTATTATGAAATCGTTTAATTCATTTTTATATTAGAGATGACAAATCGAACGAGCTTATGACTGAAGTGTTGGATTAGTTATGTATTCCGGGGCTATTCTTGTTGAAGAAGACATTCCCAATAAATAAACTGAAAATGACAAATATAGGAATAAGAAGCTCTATTCATTAATCTGGGCTTTTCTATGTATTCATTGCTCAGAGTCATATCCAAGTGAGTACCACAGTACTAAATCATGTAAATGTGACATTCTATGTCTGTTTGCTCTTTGGTTCTTTTCTGCTAGTTCAGAGACAGTACATAATAATCTGGGCTTTTCTATGTATATTTGTCCCTGACGTCTATTCGTGCTGGTTGTCACTTTTATATTTTGTTAACCACAGATGTGCCTACCATATGCCGGTTGTAAAATTATCAAAAAACAAATAAAAAATTACATTCAGAGGAGAGAAGTACATCCATAATTAATATGATGCTGAGCAGTTGAAGCTCAGGATATGCTGTCTGCCCCTGGAACAATGTATTAAAGACATTACCAGCACATCCTGGTGCATACAATCAGCATAATCATGTTGCTATTCATCACAGCCGCTCTCGATGTGAAGTATTTTTTATCATCAAGCTTCTTTTGTGGGTAGGCGAAAGCTTCATGAGTTAGCAACACAATGCTCTCTAGTACAGAGAATGAGTCCCAGTTTCAGATTATGAGACTATCACTACAGACAGGCCTTCATGCTTATCTCAACTAGAGGGCAGCAGGTAACTTTAAGAATATTTAGGTCTGCCTGTAATTGGCACAGTGCCCAAGAGTCATATATGTACCTCAGTGAATTATTTTCAGAAACAGAGGATGGTAAAGAAATAAATTGCGTCTATGGAGACAGTATTTCATTTAACTTTAATTCCTTCATTCAATTCCAAACTTCAGATACTGAACTATGATCTGTCTGTTTTCTGAACACGGATATTTCTTAAACCTGATACCAAATGATTTATCGGTGCAATCATTAAAGATGTCTGTACATAATATAACATGTTCAGCATTTGTCATAGAGGGCTCCCTCTACTACCACATCCACACACAGTACACACAGTAAACAAGAAATCTTGACAATGTCTTGACTGTGAAGTACACTAAGTTTCTTATGCAGACTGCAGACTGCAGGATTTAACAAAACAGCATCACCCAAATATTCCCCAATGCTAGATGAAAAGGAGAAAAAAAAGAAAAAAAAGGAGAGAGAGGAAAGCGACACAAGCAGGAATTTAATCGCTACTTGCTATCGTGAGGTCATTTTACAAATTTAACTCACCATTTTGTTAAATCACACTTCTATTTTGACTGTACTCCCAAGTTACTTAACCATCCCGTCTTGAGAGATTCAAACTTGGACGTCAAGGACGCAGGCACCGTCTGCGATTTGTGGAAACCAGGGGATCCAAAGAGATTCGGCGTGGAGGGCGATCTGGTCTTTGTTTTACGAGGCTACGAACAATGGAGAAAAATGTAGGTTCATTTTAATAGCAAAGTAAAATTTACTGGTCTGGTCTTGATCTGGTCTTTGTTTTACGAGGCTACGAACAATGGAGAAAAATGTAGGTTCATTTTAATAGCAAAGTAAAATTTACTCTTCTATGAATTATGGAATAGGAGTTCAAAATGTAAACGAACAATGGAAAAGTAACTGCGAAAATATAAGAATATACTTGTAGAGGGGAAAAAAGAAATATTTTTGCTAGAACAAACTTGGAACATTAGGATCCCAGTTCAATTTGTGACAGTTTTTAGTATTGCTGTCAGTTTGTGGACCTGTAAGATTAAATATCTGTAACAATTCAATGAATGTAAGAAGACGAATAAAATATTTCAGCCCAATAGCTGTCCTACAGTAGTTTACCATCATAATTTACTTCTTCTTATACAAATATTACTATTATCGATCTGTTTGTTCTGTGACCCCCCCCTCTCCTCAAATGGGGCTAATGCAGAAGGAAAGGGGGGATTGGGGTTTGGGAGAAATAATATTCATCTACATATGTCCTTCAAGGTGAAGAGGGAGGGGGTGGGGGAGGGGGCAATCTGTAGAAATATTATACCCCATTCTAAGGTGATTTTAATCGTGAGATTTACTCTCATCTCCCTGATTAACTTTGACGGTACTTTTCGTCTAGTTCTTGCTGGGTACACCATTGCTGCAGACACTTTTATAGCACACACTCTATTCTTGATAGTGAGATCAGAGTTAAGTCTGTTGCAGTCCAAACAAGGAAAATAAGTTCTAGATCTGAATTACATTTAACAATAGTGTCCTCATCTCAAACTCAAGATTTGATCCAGATTTAGCCTAAGAGATCCTTCAACTCATTCTAAGTCCCCATACCCTTGGCTTCATTTGAGATATAGCGGGTTGCAAATTTGCCAAAGATGTGGATTATATTTAGCTCTCAGCCTCAGGACCCCTTCCAGATGTCAGATTGGAATCAGAATGGGAATATAAGTGTTAAAGAATCACTTAATTTCCTAGGAAATGATTCTGACCTACCTTTGAATCAATCCTTGGTATGACAGGTTGGACCTATGCCCAAAGATGTGAGTTATATTTCAACTACAGTTACTATCTCAATATCAAGATCTGATCCCGAAGTTAAGATGTATTCATATGTTCTGTGAAAGCAGATTTGATATCTCAGGAGTGTTACATTGTCCCTTAGCAGAGGCTAAAGTCATGTGGGGTACAGCAGGTTGGACTGCTGCTAAAAATTGTGGTTTAAATTAGTGACTAGCTTATACTAATGTCAATCTTTAAGATCTGATCCAGATAATTAAAACCGATCTGGAATGTCTTGTAAAAGCAACTTTAACATCTGGCGGTCACCAACCATTAGCTCAATTCACGTGAAGCAAGCAGATTGTATTGTTAAGATAGATCTGACTGCTCTTAACTCTACGGTAATTATCTGAATCTTAAAGATATGATCCAGATGTTATGATGGATCGGGGACATCCTATTGTCTAAGCAACTTAAAATCTTAGATATGACTCACCTACCTCTGTTTTAATTAATACAGATATCTAGCAAGTTGAACTATTGCCAGTATAACTACAGTTATCTTCTCCAGCTCAGGAACTAGCCCCACCGTGAAGATCGTAGCCACATTTAATGTTACAGAAAGAATGTAACTAAACTCATTCTTGATCAGCGTTAGAGAGAAAATTGGGTTGTTGCCATGTCTGATGTGTGGGGAGGGGGGTGTTAGTGGGAGAGTACACCCCCAGGGTCAATAAGGGATCCACCGTATATACATAAATTAAATACAATATATTCTCATTTTCATAACATACTTAGGGAATAAGACTAAAAAGACTTGAAAATGTGTCTGTGGTTACATAATGGTCCCTGTGGCCCTGGTCACTCCGGACGTTGCCAAAGATGTGATTGGCATGTCCACCTACCTCCGGGTCAATCCGAGGGATAGCTGGTTGAACAGTAGCCAAAGATGTCCCTTGCACTGTACTCATTGGCAAGAGGTTAAATCGTAAATGACTGCTGGCGACTGGAAGGACATTGTGTTGCTCTTGGTACGTGGCAGATGCTGCCCTGTGGGTTGTGTAGAGGTGCTTGTTTGGGTTGGTGAGGGAGCCCATTAACAACTGCAATTAGCCAAAAAGAATTAAAAAATTGCTAAATCATGGAGAAACAGCCAAAACAGAAACTAACAAAAATAGAAAAACGAGAAAAAGAAACAAGTGCTCTTTCATTGTTTTTTGATACAAATGTTCTTATCCAGTTTTGGTTGGTCATTTTTCCTGTCTAGACTGTGTTATTAACAGTGACAAGTTATTTCTTGTTTTTTTATGTATATGATGTTCATAGAGTTTCTGATCCTCAATTTCATATCCATGATATTGGTCGGTGAATAATCCGTTAGTGGAACACCAACATGAATACAATTATATCAAGTCTTCTCTCAGCTCTTACAGGTACACAACTATTTTTCAAAGCCATCTATTTCATCTCCTGTCTCCCTTCAGTGCCATTTCAGATATTATTTTGGTCTTTTCCTCAAAAATTTTCCAGAGACAAATTTGAATTACTTCCCTGTCATCCTACTGTCTCCTCTGAATGAAATAGATATATAAATGAATAATTAAACAAACAAATGAATATATCAATAAATGAATAATTTATTCTCTGACAAGACGGATTCATTTAACATCACCGAATCTCTTGCTGTTTTGAGTTCAACATAATGCTTACTCAGTGCTGCAGCTGGTTTTCTTCCTGTCAATACCCAACAAATATTAATTGAGTAACAATAATAATGATATCAGCTATGATAGGAGATGGGGACCAACCTTGTTTGCAGGTGAAAAGTAGAGAAGGGGGGGGGGGTAGGATGGGGTGGACAATTACACTACCATCCCCTAACCAATCGCTGTCAACAATCTTTGATTATCACATATATGTAGAATACCTATTTAATTGTCTTACAACAAACAGCAATCAAATTATTTTTGAATATTACTTCTTTACTTTTAAGAAATTTGTTTATTGAGACCATCTATATATGACAGCATTGACTTAGAGTAAGTTTAACGATTGATTCCTAATTTCACACATGAACAAAAAGACTATTAGTATCCTGATTTTTATCTGAAATACGGTGCTGAATTTCCCTGAAAATACTCTAGCAAAAACCCTGGATTTTCTGTCCTTTACTAATCCGCAAAACCATAGTATGTTTAATAGGTACATTACATTAAAACCTAACACATTGTTTCAGCTCAATAAACATGAGCACGTTCACATATTTCTATTTCCTTCAGATGTGCAAGTGATTGTGCAAGTTAAAATTAGCCAGGACAAAACAAGGACATATCAGTGTTCCCTCCCAACATAAATAAGTCAAAACTCCAGCGGAAGTTGGTTTCTCCTTTTATATTTCTATGCCCTCCTTCTACCAGCTAAAATAAAGACCTACTTTGCATATGAATCAAAACTGACTCATTTTGACTGGCTGAATCATCAAGTAAGCAAAGGCCTCAAAGTACCAGTAGAAGTTATCAACCAATCAGAAGGGTTTTTTATTTTTCGTTGCTTGGCAACATCACCACTGCATTGTGAAACGAAAACAATTCTGAGAACTGATTTATATATGGTTGATGCTTCCTACTATCAATGAATACAGAAGCAAACTATAAAAGAAAAGGGTAAGTGCAGAATATCATAAAGTTGAACAAAACAAAGGAGTTTTATTCTGCAATTATTTTGCCTTGGATTTCCTTTAAGGTTTCCATGGTTATCACATATTAATAGTAAACAAAATTTCCAATATTGATATATTTGTCACTTAGTTATTAAAACACAGAGGCAGTTGGTTCCAGACTGCTTTTTTTCTCTCCAAATGTGAAATGGCAAAGAAATTAGTTTTCTTTCAATTCCTCGTAAGATGTATCAAAGTAGACAACATCGTTTTCTTGTATTAAAACCTCAATGGTCTTATTCCCTACTTAAGCAACATTGAGAAAATACTTTTTGTTTAAAAAGTATTGCCAAACCCACAGGAATTCTCAGTTACAGACCGATTGTGGGATACAGTTAAGAAAGCAGGGTTGTCATTGGTTATAGATTTATTTGCAAAACTTAAAAGATCCAGTCACTTCACCCATTTTTGTCTACACAAAGGATAAGGGAGTGGGTGGGGGGGAGGGTGGGAAAGGTAGTAATACTGGTTTATCACAAATGTTGTGTTTCATCTTTATCCAGTTTACATCCTTTTCCACCATTAGTATTTACTGTAATGCAAGCACAGTTAGGATTAAGAAGACAGCTAAAACATAACTCATCACTGAAACATGAAAATTATCCTGCTGCGGACCTTTCAAAACTTTGCATAAATCTCATAATTCAAAGATTTTTTCATGTATACGGCCAACCACAAGTTGAATATAAAATAAGTTGGATTGGCAACATCGACCGACAAAAGATGGAATTTGCTGCATACCATTGACCATACTTGTCGAATATAGTATTTTTCTTTCTTTTGAATAATGGTAAGATAATGTAACAGTTAATATAAGTACATAAGGAATATCAATATAAATAGTTTCACATTTGTGTAAATAATCAGTCATTTGAGTTAATCAATGAACATATTGCCATCTGTTCAGAGGTAATGAGGGGTGTTCTCTAAGTGAAGTTGGTGTGGGGAGAGTTATGGAAGTAGGACGGATATTTTCTACTGAAGATTGCATTTGAATTTTGAGAAATGTTTAATTTCACACTTATTTTCCAAACATTGCAAGTTCCACATCCTTCTAAGTAACCATAAATCTATTACACATTACAAGTCTATAGGCTGACTTTTCTGTTTCTAAAATGAATACCAAATGAAGACAGACTACAAACCAACCCTCACAATTAATTCAATAGTGATTAAAGTTTTTTATTCTGATATAGACCGACCGTTATCAATATCCAGTAAACTTTAATGGTGCATGTGTTTGCCTGCTTGACCTAATTCAAAAAAAAAATTTTCTCCTCATTAAAAAAAAATTCTGGTGCAGTCTGAAACCAACATTTCCTTGTCAGTAGCAATGGTGAGGGCAGTGGGGGGGGAGGGGTGTGGGGGACAGATGGTAATGCTTTAGTGAGAGAGTGTGATCCAAGATTGAAGACTGTTGATGATTGGCACAAATTTGTTCCATCCAGATTGCGGGCTGATTCTATGATATTACCTTAGAACTGCAGCAAGTCAATTTCTATTTTACTGTGATAATGTTACAACATACTATTCTACTACAACATTCAAAAAATACATTGTCAAAAAGTATTGTAAACCTTTTTATATTATGATATACTACTTGTGCCATAATGTCATTCCATGTGACATTGGTATCTTATATCGTCACATGAACTTCAAAATAAAATAATATTAAGAAATAAGAAATAATAAAATATAATCATAATAAAAATAAAATAACATTGTAAACCTAAGGCAGTAATATGACATTTTAACATGATATAGAATACTACTACTGTGGTTTCTCTATAAACTTCTACATTAAGCCTAACTTGTAACCCAATTCTCTTCTTATCAGGAGGAATCACCAGCTGGCAAAGAGGTTAATGATATTTGCCTGCTGGTTACTACCTTTCATGCTAGTGTGCTAGTGTGTCAGTACAACCAGTATTCTGGTTCCATTACAGCTAAATACTTTGAATCAGTAGCAATCCCTGTTCATGTAGTTCTGCTACAGCCATCCATACTCCACAAAGTCTTTGCCACAGTGTTGTATAATTGTGGAGGGATTTAAAGCACAAATGACATAGCAAGTCAAAAGGGCATTAAAAGAAAGTTATCACCAAAAATTAGTTAAATAAAGGCCAACGTGGAAAGAAGTGCAATATTTGTCTCACCGAACATCTCTGGCTGTGACTGTTGAGCTTCTGCTGTAAGTGAGGATGAAAGACGTCTAGGTCGAAAGGATCGATGTAACCTTCAAAGGCATCAACCACAGACTTGAGCTGTTTCTGGTAGGCAGCATTGATCTAAAATTAAATTACCAAACAAAGAGAAAATTTTTCTTAGATCAGACTTGAGTATCAGTACAACTAGAATTTCCCTTGGTAAGGGTACGGGTACAAGAAGGAGGCTTTGGGTACACATACGAGTACCTAAACGCACTAATACCTTGCACTAGATTTCCAAAATGACCCAACTTATGAGTACAAGTACAGGTAACCATGCTGGAATAATAGTATGGACTTAATACAAATTTGCTTAAAAATACTCTTCCACTTTAAATCAAGAAAGACTAATTAGAGGGGAATATATTATCACACCGAATTGTTCAGAAGGTCAATATCTCTGTTTGTAGGCAATATGACCCTAATAGGTAAGGCAAAATGAGCTGGACGGTTCCCTTGTAAACTCCATCTCATATTTATCTTGAATAGTCAAAAGTCTATTAATGGTTATTTGAAGGTCAATCAATTCTGCTAGAACACCCCAACGTTACTCTATTAAATAGAGTACAGTGAGGGTGGATGGGGGGGGGGGGCGGGGGGAGGGGGGTAAAAGACAGATTGCTCTGTAAAGACATCATGAGCAGCAATACTTGAAGATATTTATCAACCAACCTTTTTGTCCTCTCCTCTGCCAGACATGATGTTGCTAAGGAACCTGACGTCAAACACCGACTGAAGAGCCTGAGATTGGTTAAGTATTTTAGATGAAGCCTTCATCTCTTTAAGATGACCTACATAGCAAGAGACCAACCCTTGACTGATACCCTGTATGAGACCGGTGATGGTGGTTCTGTATAATATGAGATAGGGGTAGAGGAGAAGTTATCTTTCTTCTTCATCATCAGTATGGTACATAAACTAAGACTTTGTTTAAAACATAATGTTGAATGGCATGTGTATTATAAGACTAGGAGTGTAGTCAAGTGAGTTTAATGACCATCTTGTGCAAGTAACTTTAGGGACCTAATAATGGAATTGTACAGACCCCTCCCCACGCCTACCGCTTCCAGGGGCGTCGTGCGAAAATAAATTTTGGGGGGCCCGTGAGCAGGTGATGACTATCTAAGCGGAGCACCACCACGTGTTGGCGCGCAGCGTACAAGAAAAAATTTCGTCTGGCAGACCCCTC
Organism: Apostichopus californicus; assembly: GCA_020650975.1. Taxonomy (NCBI): domain Eukaryota; kingdom Metazoa; phylum Echinodermata; class Holothuroidea; order Aspidochirotida; family Stichopodidae; genus Apostichopus; species Apostichopus californicus. The sequence continues at coordinate 10,175 of JAIPMN010000109.1, read as the reverse complement.
AGATTGCAGGAAACGGCACTTCCCGTGCTTTATGGCAGTAAGCAACACCCCTAAAATTGATCAAAATTTCCGGCAATATTTTATTTTGTGAAATATTCTCGAAGGAAGTGATCGCCATTTATTCCTCAGTTTACCAATCCCTCGTCTCCCAGAAGCGCCAAAAATTTAAGAAATCGAAACATTTTTGTGTTGGCTGATCCATGATCGCCGCCCATGCCCGTGAGAAGTGGTGACTGGGTAAAGAAAAAGCTATGCCGTTATTATTATTCATTTTTTTCAAAACTACCTATCAGCTCATGAGGAAAATTTATCCTTGGTGGACCTTTTAGCGAACTGATTGCATAGCTTAAGAAGAAGTTCACATGGAGTCCCATAATCTCTGTTCACTACATTTATCTTAACTTTCCGAACTTTGTTACAGGCTTAGAAAACAATTAAAAAATTTGCCATTTTTTCATTGAAAATTGACTGACTTTGGCAAAGGTAACGGGTTGCACTTACTCTGGGACTACGTATATATAATATTGTTCAACGATGGCAGCGTTGATGGCACATTTGGTTCATTAGTTATCAACCAGTAATTATTTGACTGTTTCGATTGACTGAATACCAACAATTTACAACCATTGACCAAGCAGTCAACAGAAGCCCCATTCCTCGTAGGCCCTACAAGAAATTCAGTTGCTGACACTGTTCGAAAACACATTTTTTTTAAGTTATGACAAAATTTTATGACACCTTTGACAAAATTTGGGGGGGCCTGTGCCCCCCTGGGCCCCAATGGGCACGACGCCACTGACCGCTTCCCTCCAAAAAAATGAAAAATAAAGAATAGTATTCTGAAGTAGACTGAAGAGAGCTCATTAGAGAAGTCTTGTCCCACTTCTGTGCCAAAAGAAAAAGAGTATACAAACACATTCAAGTTGCCTTTTTCTTTTAACTGGACAATAAAATTCATACAAGGTTGTGCAATAGGTCAAAGATTATGTTGTCATGTAATATCATTTGCATAAGAATGGTCGGGGAGTTCCACTGTGTTGTACGATGAACCAGATCAGGTTGTTTATATGAAATTCTAATTCTAATATAACAAATGTTTAGGCAGCTCCAGATATAACACCTACAGTAATATACTAGCTGTTACTTTTACTTTATAGAGTAGCTGGTTGTTCTTAGTAACCACTCAGGAGGAATAATTTAGTCTTCAAATGTCGCGTAGCATTTCTCTGGACAATGTCCCTCATAGAATATTACGGTTCCTGTTGTGTACAGTAACAGCTATACATCTCTCACACTTATATAGCAATCTGTCCAATGTTGCCTAGAATTTTGAAATGTGATACCGAAAATATTATACCCTGTCGCCTTCTTTATTTTCACCAGATTTCGTTAATATCTTTCTTGAGCAATGATCTGTACAAAGTCTGCAATGTTTTCCTTTTTCGACCAAACTGTCGCAATTAGTCGGTACTCAACGTCAGAAATTCAAGACAACAAAGAATTTGTCTATAATTTTTACGTGCAAAGCAAACTTAAGTTTCCATTGGTAACTCTGCAGTGAAAGTGTGATAATAAATTTTTTCAATAATTAATATTTAAATGGTATCACCAACAAATTTTATTTTAGTTGTTTATCAATCAAACTGTTAATCTGTTCTAAGACAGTAACGGTCTATTAAGGAAGTGCACAAATTTTGAAGAAGAATATACCTATTGAGTAAAAGCAGAAAGACAAGTAAGTAAGTTTTTTAACTTTTGACAAACGAGATGGCTTACCTGGGCAAAGCATGACCTCCGACCCTGCTGATTTCTTCACAAAGTCCAAACAAGAGGCACTGGACGAACCAGGAGGACTATTTGTCAACAAAGCCAAAAAAATAATTATGCACATGAGCTAACAATGCAGTTTGTCTATTAACATTGTATTTGGAAAAATTAATGAATGCAAAAATGGGGGCAGGGGTGAAGCAAAATGATCCATGGACTAACAGTGCTTAAGTCTGTTAACATGGTGAGAAGTCATAGCGGGATAAAATACAAAGAGATGAACAAATCATTATAACATGTATCATTAAAGATCAAGTGTCACATGAATGGATAGAATAAATAAGAAGGTTAAGAATTCATGCACTTAAGAAGACAGGCTAAGAAACAAAGAAGAAGAAGATGGAAAAAGAAGCCCAATATAACCTGCACGGGTAGATGAATCATTGAAGTCACTTTCTTGCCATCATCTGTCTCCTCTTGTATTTCAATCTTGTCCCACTTCTGTGCCAAAGAAAAAATATATACATACACATTCAAGGTGCTGTTTCCTCTAACTTGACAATAATATTCATACAAAGTTTTGCAATAGGTCAAAGGTTGTGTTGTGTAATATCATTTGCATAAGACTGGTAGGGATGTTACATCGTGTTGTACGATGATCCAGATCAGGTTGTTCATCACATGAACTTTAGGTTATAATTTACATTCTCTGGCTGAGTACAGGTATTGTATGTTTAGTCATTTGAAACCTATTGAGCATATGTTTGATCACACTGAATCAGAGCAGAAGGAAGGTACAGCTGCAGATTTCTAAACGCTGGCCCCAATGAGAAATTGTCGATGGCACCAAAGAGAATTGTCGATGGCCCGAAAGAGAAATTGTCGATGGCCCCAAAGAGAAATTGTCGATCGTCCCAAAGAGAAATTGTCAATCATCCCAAAGAGAAATTGTAGATCCCCCCAAAGAGAAATTGTGGAGCTCACCGTCATCGTCTTTAACGTTGATGACGGGCTGTTATCCTTTACGTTGCGCTCAAACTCTTGCACTAGAGACTTACACGTTCTGTCGCTCCAAATTCTGTAAATAACAACAACAATTGTACCATAATAGCAAAACAGAAATAGAAAAATAAAAAGGACTATAGCATGAATCATGGTCAGGTTAGAATGACTGTCCTTGCATAAACATAGATATCAAGCTGAAAAAGTTCTAATCATGTTGTATGCTGCACCATCCTTCCCGACATCCCAAACTGTTCTCCATGGATCCTTAACACTGATCCTTAACACTGATCCTAAACACTATCCTTAACAATGATCCTTAACACGTCGTAAACTTGGAATGTTACACTAAATATTAAATACGTCCCTGGAATGAACAGTCCAAAGAAAGTATAGTCGAAGATATACTTTGCTTTTGATACCAAAACCAAATTCTCTTAGCATTAACACAAAGTGCATACACATCAAAACTAGATACCTAACCATCAACAAACCAGTAGACAGTGTATACTTCATCCTATACTTACAAAAATATGTTGCAACTAGATAATATAACAATGAAACTGTGTTTGGACAGTAACAAACAAGAAAATGTGTTTGTTTTTGCATGCTGGTGGAATGATTCATTTCAATGATACAACTTCAAATCCAATAGTATGTATGCTTAATTTGCATGTTGCCTAACTTTGCATTTGATGGCATGTTTAGCTGTACAGATAGATACCGTAGCTGTGTTTTTTTGTAAACACTTTTTGGAATTCAATATTTTTTAACCTCCAAAGCCTAAACGGAAAATGGCTCAAATTTATGCAGTGAAAGAAGGAAACATCAATTATGGACTCCTATTAAGGAACTTTCACAAGTTATTTTACCCAATATACTGAAATTAATACAGTAACGTAGAAACCATGTAGTTGAAAGATTGAGCAAAAGCTAAAGAAATCATGTCTCTTGACCTTTAAGAAAACTCTTCCTCTTAGCATCACAAACATAACATATACCATCCATGTTTTTTTTGGTATTTTTTTTCTGCTTAATTATCCTGCATTCATAATTAGTTTATTGAACAGATTATCTGTAGAGGAAATCATGTACTAATTGATTATTCTTGAATGGTAATGAAATGTTGTTAATGAATACTTTGATTATGCTTCAATGGTAATGAAATGTTGTTGTTTCAATATTGATGAGTCTGAAACATCCCTGGGATGAGCTAAGGTTGAGTAAGTCAGTTTAATACTGTTTATTGTATAATCAGACAGACTTAATATGACTTTAAATTTGAGTCATTGTTGCTAGTGCAATACTGGTGGACTTTTAACAGATTAATACATTGAACAGATTATGCTTTTCAGTTTTATTGTGAATTATTGTTCGTTTCACTGATTCAGTTTGGGACGGCCAGATTAAGTCAAATTCTACTAATTACGCAGCCACATGAGTCCATATGTTTAAATATTAGTTGCTATACACAAATTCATTGAATGAAACCAGATACATTTTATGCTTGTATTTGTAGTAAGGAAAGTATTTTACTTTTGCCAGTGTATTTGATTGTTTGGCAATGTTACAGTTTTCAATCAGTTGATTTAAACTGCATAACTGCAACAAATGTACATCAGTAAAGCCATCACTGTCCAAGTTCCAGACATTACCAGTTGTCGATCTTATCACCCTATCGAATATATTTAATAATTGAACATTCCTCACATTTTTCATAAGGTAATGCAAAACTATATTTACTATGTGAAATAAAACAAAAAGAAAAGCTCACTTTACACTTACTTATAAGCTTCTTCTCGTTCTGTCTGAAAGACTTTGACCAAATTAAACCACTCTTTCTCGTCAGAAGGCACCTAATTGTTAAAGAGATTAAAGAAAAAGAGGTGATGACATTTAAAACTATATAATGATCACTTTTGCATGATTGTAATGGACTTCAGAGGTTGCTTATCAATGGGACAATAGGATGAGAAATGGAATGGGGGGAAGGGGGGGGGGCAGAATCAGCTTTGTTTAGGGTGAAGGTTAAAAGCACAGCCATCAACCATAACATTGATACCACATTTTCATAAATAGGGTTAATTTTTGCAAATGAGGAGAGCATGAGAGCAAGAGTTAACTTGCGCCTCCCTTCCTCTCAAAATTGTGCCTTGCACGTTTCATTTATATTCATAAACTCGTTAATCTGATATTTCTATGTTGACACTAATGATTTATACAGTTAAGAGAACAAATTTTTATTTGCACAATATGATAAAATCTGTGTTGACAGTAATTGAAAGGTGGCATACATACCTCCGCACTGCTTGACTGACGTTTAAGTCGACTTCTGGCCCTACACATACAAAGGATGGGAAAAAGAGGAATGTACATGTGTATGTAGTACATGTATTAGATATTGTAACACATAGAGACATTAAATGTACATGTTACATTACATGTTGCATTATATACCTCTGTAGTATATGTTGTATTGTAACTATTTATTACACATTGTACTACAGGATACATGTACCATGTTACATGTTTTATGTTGTATTACATATATGTTACTATATGTTGTATTAGATATTGTAACACATAGAGACATAAAATACGTACATTGTATTACATGTTGCATTATATACCTCTGTAGTGTATGTTGTATTGTAACTATTTATTACACATTGTACTACAGGATACATGTACCATGTTACATGTTTTATGTTGTATTACATATATGTTACTATATGTTGTATTAGATATTGTAACACATAGAGACATAAAATACGTACATTGTATTACATGTTGCATTATATACCTCTGTAGTGTAAGTTGTATTGTAGCTATTTATTACACATTGTACTACAGGATACATGTACCATGTTACATGTTTTATGTTGTATTACATATATGTTACTATATGTTGTATTAGATATTGTAACACATAGAGACATAAAATACGTACATTGTATTACATGTTGCATTATATACCTCTGTAGTATATGTTGTATTGTAACTATTTATTACACATTGTACCATATTACATGTTTTATGTTGTCTTGTGGTATTACATACATGTTACTATAGGCTGTATAAGATACTGCATTATATGATGTGTGATATATTACTATAAAACTGATGTATTACATATATTGCAGTTTACCCTGTAAGTACATAGGACCTCACCAACCAGATGTAGAAGATAATGGTCATAATGCAACATAATCTCTTTGACTGTACATCATTTCAAAAATATCTTCCCAAGTTTCTTCTTCATAAATTACAAATCACAAAATGATTGCATGTTTTATTGCAAAGAAATGAAAGATACATATCCAGCAATGACTATAAACCCAATTTGACATCATCTTTTCAGATGACCTAAACTTGTATTTGCATGGTTGACATCATTTTGCATACAAACCTTTTAAGAAAAACAAAGTAAAAAATAGATAAAAAATTGATGACCATTCAGCTCTTTTTCTAATTTCTTAACGTCAACTCTTGAAAGGTTTCATATTTCAAAAACAAATCCAACCAATCATTACCAAAGACAAACAATTTTGCAGGATATTTGGCCCAGGAATTGATGTCACAGAGCACCCAATGACTTCCTTTCCCAGACGTCTAAAATAATGTCTTTCATAATCGGCAAAATATTGCTCCAAAGAACTCTTATGTTACCGAAAGAGATACTGAGATGGGATGTTCAGATTGTCCTACAGATGATGTGAATCTTACTCTGCGGGTCACACCATTTCTTAAAGGTCAATTAATATTCTGCAGGTTTGTTCAATTTTGACCACACCTACCGATTTGTATTCACCGCAGGTTAAATTCCGCCACCCCAAACATGTGGGCGTACCAACACAAATACCATAACAGCCTGTGTAAACAGAATCATAGGTTTAAGTATCTAATTACAATAAAATGTTGTCTTCAGGACAGACTGTTAGCTATGAAGTAACTATGAGTGTTCAACATCGATGTAAATTATCTCGTACAACTAAAATCAAACCTTGATCTGTTCTGTTTCCAGTGTTTACTTAGTGTAAACATTTAAAGATATATTTCCAAAGCCAAATCATTTATTAACTCCTACCACACACTTGTATATGGAGGTTGGGATGGAATTCCTTACAGGAAATAAAATGCATTAATGATTCTATTCTTCAATTTTTCATGTGGATTGTTTAATGCAATCTCATAGTTTTTACTTGGGAGTTTTCAAGGCTCCATTGCCTCTCTTCACCCAGGTGTTTAAATGGGGACCTGCAAGGTGCTAAGTTGTATATATTGTTGTGTGCGCTTGTTAGTGGCTGAGCCCCAATGGGAATTCACCAGGGGACACGTGGATGTGGTGCACTCTAGTGCCCCTGGAGCGACTGTTTGAATTGTGCACACTTGGTTTTATGGGTGTGATAAGTCACCAATGACCAAGGGATAATTGTTGTATAGTCACGCAATAAGGCTTTGCCTTGATACAAGACTGTAAACCTTCAATTTAATTTTAATCTCAGAGGATGTCTCACCTTATTGGGTCAGTCTTGGATTCCTTTACATCAGCTATGGACACTGCCCTCTTTAGACCAATGCACAGCTCAATGACTGCCCCACAGAGCCGACCAAGCATAAGAGCTCTGTAGGCAAAACGTTGTACAGACATATATTGAAGCAGTACCCTCGCATAATAAGTTACATAAATTACATAAACTCTTTTCTTTGGTAGAACATTTATTCCCTTAATAACAATCTTAATTTTTTGTCAGATCTTAAATATTGTTCTTTAGAATAACCAGTGGCAAAACCAGTTGGGAGAGTGGGGTGCGGGAGTTGGGTGGGTGAAAACCCAGTCTCACCTGAAGTCTCAAACCTTTCTTCTTCTCAACTGCTATAACTAGTAAGGAGAATGGGTGCGGGAGAGTTGGGTGGGTAAAAACCCAGTCTTACCTTAAGTCTCACCTTTTCTTTCTTCTCAACTGGGGCAACAGAAGGGCAATTTGACTTTATTTCTCATATAATGTGATATGTCTGTTTTTTTCATTAAGTGTTGCAGCAAGTGGGTTGCTTACAAAGTCTCACTATGGCCTGTTCCATCAATTAAGTTTGCCACCCCTGTTCTAAAGTTTCACATTCCATTAATCTTTGATATTATTATTATTAATATTCATGTTTTATTTTAAGTGAATCTCACCTGTCTACAGTAACACCTGTCTCTCCTGCCTGTCCTTCCTCAGATTTTTCTAGTTGCGTCTTACAAGACAAGAGTTGTGCCTTCAGATATTCACTCAATCTGGAAAGAATACGGCAGTGTTTTTATTATTACTACTATCAATATGGCTACAATATCCTTTTTGCTTTACACACACACTTTTATCCTACTCTTCTCTTGGTTTTTCATGTTCCCCTTTTCTCATTCCTACCTTTGAGGGAATCATGACCGTTTTAACCTACCGACCAAAGGAATATAAATCCTGTACTTTACCAATCCAGTTATCCATTCTTAAAGCCTCATGATGCATTCAATCTCAATGTTCTAAACAATCTCTTTGTTGGTAACATGGTGTAGTACATGATCACACACTCTTTGCTATGTACATGTGCCCGATTAATATTTTGAGCCGACCGTTGTTTGTAAACACAGGGCACAGCGTTTGGGTTTGAAATTTTTCTTCGCCCAATCTGTGCGAATAGCACAATTTTTGTTTGCAAAAAAGCACATCTTCATCATTGCATGTTATTTACTACACACTAAAACACTTTTATAAAAATTATATATTTTTTTTACTTAAATATAAATTATATCCATCAGAAAACACAGTCAGTCATAGGTTTTATTTTGAGACAGACACATACTCATAGGTTTTATTTTGAGACAGACACATACTCATAGGTTTTACTTCAAGACAGAGGTATAGTCATACATGTTACTTAAGACATCCCTGATTGAATGGCTTACTTTGTGGCAGACCGTATGGATGTAATTTGCATGAAACTGAAGAGAGTGGTGTTGTCAGCGTAACGGTCAAATGGTGGCGTTCTGATGATGTCTGCCATCTTCTCCTCTTGTGCTCCTCCTCCTCCTCCTCCTGGTGTTTTGTGGGTGTAATGAGCCAGATCATCCAACAAAGATGCAACCTTTTGGTCAAGAGCTGCACAGATACTGAAAATGTAAAACGTGAAACGTTAGTAGGTTTGGATCCTGGCTCAAATAATGGTTAGAATGTCTCTGGCAGAACATATCCGAGGATCTAATAGCATGAAGCAGAAGAACATTTGGAAAGGACAAAGAATGAATACCAATCCATATGTAGTGAAGTGACTGTAGGTACAGATATTTGCACTACCAGGAACACCCAAAATTTAAAAACAAAATGGGAACATGTTGGAAAGAGTGGGAAAGGCTGATGGAACGGGTGGAGAAATATTTGTTCCGACCTCGTTGTAACCAACTGTTAACAATGCAGTTTCTCTCCGAAGTACACTTTGCATAGCTAAAACACTGACCTCTGAGTTTGAGGGGTGAATGCCTTGGTCTTCATAAAGAGTCCTCCAGATTCTAGTGGTTTCTTTGTGGTTATTCCCCTATCCCAGGCAGCTTCACTAGGGATGTCCAGACCAGACTCTCGCCATACATAACTGCATATACTCCTCTCTTCTGCAGAGTAATCCAGTCTATCCGTTGCCTCGGCGATCAGCCTTTGAGTATCGGTCACAGTCTCTTCCAGAGCATCTTGGATAATTCCCTGATGGAGCAATTTTAATAATTTTTAAGGTTAAAAGGAAAATTTTACATTCATGTCAAAGTCGGAAAGTTTTTGAAATCAAATTTTTGTATTGTATCATAAACTTGCACCATCAGGATCTATTCACCTAATGTTCACATATAATTCTATCAACTCATGTGATGTTCACATATAAGTCAATCAACTCATGTGTTGTTCACATATAATTCGATCTACTCATGTGATGTTCACATATAAGTCAATCAACTCATTGTGATGTTCATATATTATTTGATCTACTCATGTGTTGTTCACATGTAAGTCCATCAACTCATGTGATGTTCACATATAATTCGATCAACTCATGTGTTGTTCACATATAATTCGATCAACTCATGTGTTGTTCACATATAAGTCCATCAACTCATCTGACGTTCACATATAAGTCCATCAACTCATGTGTTGTTCACATATAAGTCCATCAACTCATGTGATGTTCACATATAAGTCCATCAACTCATCTGACGTTCACATATAAGTCCATCAACTCATGTGTTGTTCACATATAAGTCCATCAACTCATGTGATGTTCACATATAATTCGATCAACTCATGTGTTGTTCACATATAAGTCCATCAACTCATCTGACGTTCACATATAAGTCCATCAACTCATGTGTTGTTCACATATAAGTC
>JAIPMN010000108.1:0-27700 GCA_020650975.1 Apostichopus californicus | reverse complement strand
AAACTCATTTATTCCAAAAATTTACAGTGATTTGACTTGCATATTTGTGTACTTGTTTAAGCGCTTTGAGGCCTTTGCATAAAGCGCTCTATAAATATTTGCTTATTATATCAAACCTTCTGTGTTATGATGAGTTTTCAGAGTACTACAGTACTAGTCAAGCCTGTATTGCACCAACTCCTGGCTCTTGGAGTTAGGGGTCATCCCCACCCGAGATTTACCGATAGGGTACACCAGCTTCTGACCTTCATCTCAAATATTGAGTGAGGTTGAAGGCTTCCTATTGGTGTCCATCATCTCTGCAGTGCAGCCATGTTGAACAAAGGTGTTTTTTTTTCAAAAGCAGTGAAAGTAACGATCCCATTAACCCAGTTTCGCAGTTCATTTAAACTAGAAATAGTGCGAAGAAATTGAACATTCTTTGGGGAACATTGAGACACACAGGGGAACATTCCTGTAGATGTGATTGTTGTGAAATAGCGTCATAATGAAAGTAGCAATTGAACATGTATATGGTGTATTTATTTTACATTATTGCACAGTACTTGTACTCAGGGAAAATATGCTTTCTTTCATTCATCGGTAGTTGTGAAACCTTTCTTTCTCCCTCACTTTATAAGATGAAGAGCTCTTACTTAGGTGCTACTTCCCCGAATTTCCAAAAACGGAAAGATTTCGTGGTTCAAATTTACTGTCGGTGCGTTAAACATTTCTTTCTGCCATGTATGCTGCATTTCTGTAAATTTAAACGCATAGGTGTCCAAGTGTGGGGGAAGGATTTAATGGAGACTTTTACTCGATGAAACAGTCCATGATGTCTGACTGCAATCTGTGTAGGGATTGCTGCATAACAGATCTACCAGCTACTGTGTGAAGTAACTGTTGCCATAGTTACTGGCAAGATATTTATGATACTCTTTCTCTCTCTCTGACATGTACTAGACAATTTAGCCTGTACAGAACCTGTGAATATTCTTTCATTTGCTCAGATTCATGATGTTTGAATGACGCTGCGCAATGGTTTTATATTTAGACATACCTTGGGGACTTTCGTTGTAAATATGCAGTATACTGTACTTCGTTTCGCGATCGTCTCGATGGAGATGAGAGAACTGTATTCTAACCGTTTGCGATTCTGTGGGTTGTTCCACATTAATTTGAAACATGTTCAGGTTATAGATATGAATAGAGATAATACAAATGTTTCTGTATTAAATGGCCAAAATGTGAATATCAAGTTTTAAAAGCAAGAATTTAAATTGTACAAAAACAAACATTTAAACTGTTAATGGGGGACGAAATATCTACACACATTAATGTAACATTAAACACTTCTGAAATTAATATTGTGATATCTATTCTACCTTTTAGAGTGACATTATTTTCATGTGTATGGAACTTACACAACATAAAAGGGCTAAAGGACTTTAATATCAGTGTTGCTAAGTTACTAAGTGCTATATATTAGACAGTCTAATGGGATTCAATGTATGATCAAATTGATGAATTTGTCGTGGATCAAATCGTCCAAAGTTCCGTTTCTTTTGTGTCATTTGTCTATGATTTCAAATGTTCACTGAAATGCTGCATCATAAAAACAAATGATGCAAACAATGTGTATTATATAAAGATCTGCATGAAATGACTTCAACTGTTCTTGTACATGTATGTACTTTACAAGTGTCATAAAAATTTATGCGAAACTGACTGTATTTGATCACATAATGTCTGCTGTATGTGCAGTGTGATCTGATTGCAAAGGTCTTGAGAGTGGGGAAAGGAGAGGGGGGGGGAGATGAAGGAGAAAAATTATAAATTTTACCAAAAGATTAAGGCAGGTGCATGAACCTTTATGGAAGGGCCAGATGTGAATCAAAGATTTTATAAAAGAGGGGAAGTGTCACTACAGGTAGTTGACACCAAATCCAATGTAGGCTTTGTGCACGTCACTGCTTGGCTGTAAAGTCTACTTCATTTCTGGCAAATACAAACACATAATTAAGACACCCTTCAGCAGTCAACAATTCATACTAGCAGCATTGGTAATCTGCCTGTTCCGTTTCTTACAGTCAAAGACCATTCAATCCATGATACCATGCTTGAAACGGTATATTGCTACAGTACTTACAGTAGCTCTAGTGGTTTTTGCATGAGTTGTTTAAAAATCCGGAGAAAAATTAGTTAATGTTCATGTAAAGCAAAGTTAGTAATATTGCCACAATGCCTCAGATGTCTTCTGTCACACCAGAATGTGAAAAAAAAAAATGTTTTTTTTTTTTTTTTGTAGCGGGAATTGTAAAATGGGTTGACTGATTGAGATATGTTAGATCAATTGTGGATAAAGAAGATTTATTGAGAAGTTTTTCTCTTCCTGGCAAATCAAAAATTTTGCAACTCTTTTGGCTGGGTCCTTCGATGATCGATGATCTCACCGATCTGGTGACACGATTTTCCCGTAGTAGAGTAGATCCTTTCATTCCCCCCCCCCCACCCCCGGGCCCTGTTGCTTTCAAAAGTAAATGTTATTTTCGTTTTGTGTCATTGCAAGCAAATTGGTTTTCTTGTAACGATTCTCTTTTTCTTACGTCAAAAAACAATTGAGTTTTTTTCTTAGACAGAATTGGAGCAAGGAAAAGCCTCTTTGTTTTATCACACCGATCACGGTATATTATTGTTATTTATTAAAAGTGGGTGTCCTTTTTTCTTCTCTAGAAATTACATTGCAAATAAAGATCCCTAATGGACTTCACTTGCCTTGTCAAGCATTTTAAAGATTCCTTTTTTTCAGCCTTTATATGAAGAGACTCAAATTGTCTATATATAGTACATATCCTGTTCATAATTAAGGTTATCTGAGGTGTTGCCATGACAACAGATGTGCATTTGACACATTATTTTTGTCAAAATGCCAGTGTGTGGGATTTCTGAGTGGTTTTCTACTTTTCTTCTTGTATAAAGTTCCGATCTGTGTTCTTTTGCATTATAAAATCAAAACATTTATACAAGTGCAATCTTTGATGTTAAGTTATACAGCCAAGTTGGTCTTGTGGCAAAAGGAGGTTCATATCACATGCAAAAGAGTGACTGAATAGGAAAATTGGAGAAAGATACAGTTTGTTTATGGGTCGAATATTACACTCACTATTAATAGCAGAATTAATAATATATCTGAACAAATGCTTACATAAAAGCCCTTTCTTTTTTTCATGGATGCATAATATACATTAGCTACTGTACTGCATGGATGCAATCACACTAGGCCACATATCAAACATCACCATGAAGGGTTGGGGTGGGGCAGCAAACATCACCTTGAAGGGGTGTGGCAGCAAACATCACCATGAAGGGGTGGGGTGGGGCAGCAAACATCACCATGAAGGGGTGGGGTGGGGCAGCAAACATCACCATGAAGGGGTGGGGTGGGGCAGCAAACATCACCATGAAGGGGTGGGGCAGCGGGAGAATGGTCTGCATTGTGTTTATGGTTTGAAGTTTGCTCCATCCATATTTACAAATCTTTCTCCTTTAACCATTTTTGCTTGGCTTCCTGTTTTGAATAAGTTTACATGTTCTGTATACTTGAGGGTAGAAACATGTCTATTGTGAAACTTCCCTCATGTTTGCGCAGAGGGGTGAAAAGGAAACTTAGAAAGATAGTAAAATAACATTGTATACTGGTTAATTAGTATTGAAACAGTCATTGTTTCGCTACGGTGCAGGTCTCTTTAAAGAAATGAAATTACCAAGCACTCTTTTCATCTTTAGTTTTATGATTTTAATTGTCATTGCTTTAATTGTTTCCCTTTCTTTTTGTTTTTTCCTTCCCTTTCCAGAGATTTACAAATTAGCCAAAGCAGAAAATGATATGGAATTGAGTATTGCAGCTGAAGAGTGTATAAAGAATAATATGGAGCATGTTGCTACCACCCACGAATTTACAGAATTACCGAGAATCAAGGTAAATAATGGAACCATGATCAAATTCTGCACTTGACATTGATGTACTGCAGTACATGAAAATGCGTTTAAAATAGAAGGACAGGGTGGGGCGGGAGTGGGGGTACGTTTCTTAGTACTCAGTAGGGCATTGATGGGTAGGGTGCGTTGGAAATTAGTATAGGGCATTGGTGGGTAGAGCGTGGGATATGTTAAATGGGCACGTTGTGGAGAAAGTGGGATAAACTACTGTAGTACGGCATTGATGGGGGAAGAGAGTTGGGTAAATTGAGGGCATTGGTGGGACAGGATGAGGGTAAATTAGTAAGGCAATGGTGGGTAGTCAAGAGAGTGGGCTAAAATAGGGCATGTTTGGGGGGAGTGGGATCAGTTAGTAGGAATTGATGGGGGGGAGTGAGTGGGTTAATTCAGTGGGGTATTGGTGGGGAGAGGAATAAATTAGTAGGGCATTGATGGTTGGTCTTTATAGGGTCTGAGTGATGGGGTATTCCAGTTGACCATAGAATATTGAGTATCATATGAAATCATGCACATATCGTATTTTTGCCTCTCCCCGAATAGATTGAATTAATTGCCACCCAAACCAAAGAAACCATCCACAGCGATAAGGCGCTGTTCGACACTGCTCTCAACTGGATCAGGAGGACCATCAAAAGCGGAATGAGCTACGAGAAATTACTGGATGAGGTGAGCATGAACGGGGTACAAAGAGTGAACGGGTTCTTGATCAGCATCCTGCTCCCTGCTCGTAAGATAATGCAACAGTTGGACAGCGTTTTTCCTAGTTTGGAAATGTTAGCCCGAGTTAGAATTTTCATACTATTCTATCGAAAGTGATTGTATTAACTTTCTTCATGGTTCCCCCCCCCCCCCCTGCAATATAAGAAGAGGTTTTAGTCAACCTTGTGATGTTACTGAATGTAGCATATGCAGAAGTTTCTTGTCACACTCATGAACAACTGAATTTTGCAATTTATGTGCAGTTGTAAGACTTGTTATAAGACTTGTAAATGTAAACTGTTAATGGACACTACCTTAAAGGGAGTGAAGACTCCCACACAAAGAAACGTCTGATGCCGGTAATCTGACCTAGTTTCGAATGAGGTGTAACAGAAGTGTTAGACACCACCATCGATCCCAGAAAATACACACAGCTTGCTACCGTCGGTAATGAGACACTAGTGTACAGTCAATACATGCAGCTATGGTCAATACCCACAACACAGTGTACATAGCAGCGATGGACATCCCAAGTCCAGATAAAAGATACCAAGGTATCACGTTTCATTACTGTCTGCAATTTGTAGCGACAAGATAAAAACTTCACTTGCAAGCAACGGAAAGTTAACTTTTTGCAGAGGCGGCACACGGTTTGGGGCGAGTCTTCAATGCCTTTAAAGAGAAGCAAGCCAACCATCTTCTTTAGTGTATCTACAGTACATAGAGAGGATTTTCATTGAGCAACTCTCCTAGAAATATACAAAGAAAACCTTGCTCTCTTTTGGAGATATCATAGTTCAAAGGTCGTGTCACGTGCCGCCATATCGTCAGTTTGTCATAGTGCAATGAGGCGGTTATGCCTTTCACTTTCTCTTGTACCCAGTTTTATATTTTCAAGCTGAATATAAAAAGCAATCCTATATAGTGAAACCAACGGCCAAAAGAAACGAGGTCACATTGAGGAATTTCAAGGATTTTACTGGGTCAAGTCTTCGGTCCTCTGTGTCATGGAACATTACCATGTGTTCTCTTACAAAATGGAATTTAAAATTTAATTTAACCCTTGGGGAGGGGTTGTTGAACACAGGTATTACTCTCGCATTGACCAACGATGGTGTTTGGGTTTGCTAATTGTATATGTGTACATCGAAGACATGGTACTGGTTGGGTCTAAACGTCCCACTTGTTAAAAGACGAACAGAAAAGGGAAAGAAAAAGATTCTAAAAATATTTTGGTTTTTTTTTCTTTTTTTTCTTCTTTGTAGCCTCAGACATTGCTATTGACAGCTGATAAAGACCTGAAGAGATTAGAAGAAGTGGAAGAGCTGGAAGCTACCTTGATCGAGGATTACAACCTCGACCCCACCAAAGTCGGTGCGCTCACCCCGGAGAGAAAGCTGAGCAACGGCCAAGAGGCACGTCCCAAAAATAAGAACAACAACAGCAGTACCCCAAGGAAGTTGATCATGGCGCCGGAGGAAGATGGAACCTCGTATAGGAACTCTGCCTGGAAGGTGATCAGTGCTACCGACATGGCAGGTCTGTAACACAGGCATGAGCTTTTTCCGCAAATTCGCGGAATATCCGTGATTTCTTTTCTACCTCGGGGACAAAACTTATCCTAACACACTGTAGCATACGCAAACTGGAGCCTATACCGCAATTTTTCCCAAGTTCCGTGATTTTTTTTCCCCCCAGGCTCATCCCTGGTAACAGCTAGTGTTAGTCTGCTGCCAGCCTGGCAGAGGATTTAATACGAAGTAACTGGTCGGTGGGTTTGAGGCAGACGGTGCATATCAACTGAACAGACAGCTATCACATACCCAATATTACCCATCTGCCAGCATCTAGATCTTGTAGTATGGAAATTCTTTGTGGTTGGAAGAGGCCTATAAATGCATCAGGTTTAGATAGCAGCTATAAAGTGAATGGTCACAAAATTTCGCCACCAACAAAAGTGGTACACTGAATTATTTGATTGCAAATGTTGATTTGAGGCTCTTACAAACTATGGTGTGGGAGGGGGGGAAGGATCAAGCACATCGGTAATCAAATCATATCCCTTGACACTCTTGATTGGTACTGTACCTTGAAAATCTGATTGAACCACAATTATTTAGTTCTCTTATATGTAATTTTACATTAACGATCTTGCATGGCTTATACACGTGTTTGTTATGAGAGAACGGTTATTTTGTCAAGCATGTCTGATCATTCTCAGATGGAATGAATTATTTAGATATAGCTTTAAGCTTCATAGAAAAGTGCCCAAGTCTGAAGATCATGTGAACTTTTGCGTTAGCCTAATTTTGGTGTTTTTGTCTACATCATCTGCTGCATGCTTGACTGCTCAATATCTGCTGAATGGATGTGCTATACTAGACTAGCTCCCTAGTAACCACCTAGTAACCAAGATGGCTACTTATTTGTCACTGAAGATGGCCTAAATTTAACACTTGTGATTTGTTGTAATAAAGGTTGAGTAGGCATTGACAATGGATGCAGCGAAAGAGCCTTGCATTACATTAATCTGCAAAGGTGTTTACTGATATATTTTGAAGCATTGAGCCTTTCTTAGCAAATCGATACACGAGCTCTATCACATGAGTATAATAAGCCATGTATATGATATGTCTTTGTTGATGTATAGGGTCTTTGAACAAGTTATTGATGTGGGGAATAAAGGATTATGAAGACTCTGAATTCCTAGCTACAAATCTTTAGTTCTAGTCTTAGGATCTTGTATTCAGATTATAACTGCTGAAACTAAAACTGGTGAAGGTTGAGCAAACCGTGGCAGTTGATTCTGTTATCAATGTGACTGTTTCAAAGACAAGCTTTAATACTAACTCTTGTTTTGTTGACTTATAAGTTATACTCTTACATTGTAGCGCTCGAGGTTGGCGTTTATGTCCTCTAGTAGGATTTTTGCCGACTTAACCCTTTCAGATTCAGTGTGCATCAATGTTCAATTCAACTGGGAGAAAGTAGACACTGTAAGCCTGTAGAGACCCCCCATTCAAACTACAAAAATTGATTTGAAAAGAAGTACATTGATTTCCTATGCAATCATCTAAGCCTATTCTTTAATCTAACAGTAGCTAGTACAGCTGAGTCTGAAAGGTTTTAACATAAAAGGATACTTTTTCCAGGTACCTGGTGCTGTCCACTTCACACACTGGGGAGAGGTGTCTTGTCTTTTCATGCTTTCTTTGTGTTCATTAATAGACAATTGACTAGCAGACAAAAACCTTAAAGAATGTAACCATCTTCAGACTGGCTCTTGTTGCTATCATGCAACATTCCCTTCCTACAATATGAGTGCATGTTATCTGCTATATTATAATAAATAAATATGTCATTTAAATAATGCTAAATCCCCAAAAGTATCGAAGCGCTTCACAAAAAACGATAAAAAGGAAATAAATACAGTGAAAACAGATAATAAAAATAATCCTAAAATACCAACACAAAAATGTAAAAAACAATAAGAGGAACTGATTAAAATACAATAGGAGGTTATATAAAAAACAATAGGAGGTTATAAAAGTACAATAAGAGGTTATAACAAACAAGATATTATAAAAAGGTAATATTACGTAAAATAACTATAAAAAAAAATACGTCTTCAAAATGACATTTATATATTGGCAGCGTTGGACTGGTCCTGATGTCATATTCTGTGCACTCCCTCCTGTCTAGCTGATCTTTCCTGAATCTGAAACTTTGAGCCGTGCCATCCCCCACCCCCCCCTCCTCCCCTTTTGACCCTACTTTCAGTTTGTTCCCATTTACCACATCTTCCCCGGGGGATCTAAGATGCCAAAGTCTCACATGAATTGTTCCCCAAGGGTATTTTTTTCAATCGAGGTGAATGGATTTCCTTTCTTATGTTTTTCCATGAAGCTTCACAGTTCAAGTTTAGTGTACATATGAATAACTAAAAAATAACTTGTTCTTTTGGTACAATATCAATTGGGTCTGAATGGAAAGCATCAGTCATTCTATGGGCAGATAATATTTTCTTGAATGAGGAATAGATGTAATGAACATGATCTGAATATTTTAAGAATGCTTGAAATATTTTGGTTCCTAAATTGCATAGGAAAAGTGGGGGGGGGGGCAAATAAGTAAACCATTACACCAGTACAAACATTACATTTTCCTGATAAAACAGTACATATTCTTGAAGATATTTTATGATTGCAGATCTTTTTCATTTTTTTGTTTTCTGCAATTGATGTTGATTGATTTGATTTTATGTGCTTTGAATTTAAATTTTCCTGGCCACCATCTGTATATAACTTCCTGTTTTTTTTTTAAAAAAAAATTATATAATTTGTTTATAATTTGTTTGCTTTATTTTCTAGATTTCAGATATGTTGCTCTGGCTGAAGTTGACGGAGAGTTAGTATGCATTGTTCTTTACGAGAAGCAGCAAAGTCCAAAGATTAAGAGAAAAACCAAAAGAAATTTATCTATAGAAACTTGTAACCATCATCCGCCCTTGGCCCAGATGGGCCGTTCTCTCTGCGCGTTTGGCTGTGCCGTCATAAATGGCAAGATTGTTATCAGCGGTGAGTTGATTGCTTATAACTCCTCATATATATATTTATTTTTTCTGTTCTATTTTTTTTTTACACATGGGAGTCGATGGCAGAGGGGACCAATTAAGTGGGTCGTGTTTATAGAGGTTTGGTTGATAAAGGAGAGGGGGGGGGGGCGGTTTAGGGTGAGGATTTAGGGAGCAGCCTTCACCAGCACACTAGAGGATAGTAACTTAATATAATACTCAAAGAACTTAACAGGTTAGGACATAGTGGTGGGGGGGGGGGATGATAGGAGGTAGGAATCATTCTCTACCAGTGCAGTTTGTCAGTCATTGTATGTTTGTTGCCAAAAGCTTGTTCACACATCACAGTAAATGACAGTGATTACGTCATAAATGTAACGGAGTAATCGCGAGAAGAGCTATGCGATTAATCGAGTACAAAAGTAGGAGTCGTCTATCAGTACTAATCCTGACTGCTACAATAAGAAAAACTATGGAATTTTACATTGGAATGGAATTTTACATATGGAATTTTTAAGTATTTTACAGCAATCAGTAGCAGAAGAAACTATTAGATGAGAAAGGAACCAAACTAGTTCCTGTTTGCCTTTTTTTTTCTTGTCTTGTGAACACCTTTTCTCATTTAAATTTTGTTCCTCTTTGACCTTGTTTGTTTGACAGGCCTGTCAGTAAAGATCAGGTTAAGTCATAGTTAGGGCAGTGTTTGAACTCCTGGTGACGTCGTCTTGAGTAGATTTCATCTTTTAATGGCAGTCAGCACTGAATATTCTCCCCCTCTCGTTCCTCATGTGGTGACATGACTGTTTAAACAAAATATGAAACAACTCAGTTTTCCCCCATGCTGTTTGATCAGAGATGGAAATGCAACGATAGATAACCGAGCTCGTCTCCGACATGTCGAGATGGTAATTGTTATGAATGTTTATTGGGGGGACTAAAAGACTAAACTATGCCACTAAAGAGAAAAGAAAATCAGTCCGGTTGGTTGGTCGGTCGCTTTCATTGGCTTGTGAATCTCTCGCTGAGCTTTATGAGGTTCTTCAATATGTTACAATCTTGAATGAAGGAACCATTCCTATAAGTCATAGGGAGTTATGGCAGTCTTTTAATGTTGCCACTGACTGAATATGGGAAAGAGTCAACTTGTCTGGATTTGCACACAAGATACAGCAATAAGTATCTATGTAAACCCGAAAGGAAATGTTGGCAAAAAAAGTAGATGATTTGTTGGGTGGGTGGATTTGTAATATCAGTTGTCATGACGAAATGCATTTTAATCCAATTCTTCCAAGAACGTCTGACGTACGACTGCATAAAAGCAAACTAAAAATTGTTGCTGATAGCAAATTGAGGAAAAAGGAAGGAAATGTTGTTTTTTCCTAGATACAAGGGATTGAATTTGAGCATGTCAATTTATCAAAGTTTTGTGAATCTTGGTATTCGTACGTTTGCGAAAGTACGTAGCTTCTCTGACACATCCTTATTTTGTGTTCGTTGCAAATTGATGATATTGAACGTGGGGGTTAAGGGTGAGGAGCTAGGGAGCATCCTTCCCCAGCACACTAGAGAATAGTAACTAAATGTAATACCCAAAGAACTTAGTAGAACCCAAAAGAACAGTTTGCGATGTAGCTACTGACAAAATTATTCCTCACACACTGCTGCGGTTTTCTCAACGAAAATTTTCCTGATACGCATTTGCTCACCAACTAAATTGAGTATGAAATAAAGGAAATCTTCCTCATACATGACCGTTACAATCCGCTGACACCTTCACAGAATACTGTTGAATATCCAGGAATGATTCCTACAATGAAGAATTTGAAATTTATGAGAACGCTTTCATTGCATTGCAGGAGGCTACGATAAGACGAGAGCTTACAAGAAAGTGCAGTTGTACGACCCCGAGACGAATACCTGGGCTTCCCTGAAGAGTATGACGAATCCCAGGATACGCTTTGAAATATCCGTGATCGATGACCGCACGTACGCGATCGGAGGAAGCGATGGTATGAACGAGCTGAAATCATGCGAGGTATTTGACATGAAGACAGGCTGGCAACCAATGGCAAGCATGCACAGAGAAAGGTCAAATTTTGGTGAGCTCAGACGGTTGTGGTTATTAATTGTTTACCCATAATACTTAGCCTTTTGCCCATATTTTTTTCCCCCTTCAACATGTACACGTGTGTAACTACAGTATTTGCTTATGTGTACACTTAACCTGGATAGTTTATAGGTAAGAATTACGTCAACATGCTGACAGCACAGTGAATACTTCATTCATTAGCCAATGAGTATAATTGGTGCAAACAGAATAGAAATTTCTTGGTTTTTGGCAAAGTTTCAAACTAGTTTGTCACAGTTTGTAATCCCTTTACCAGTCATGTGAAGGAAGACCCATACCAGAATACATTCTTCATCCTCTTCACAAACAATTCATTTAAGTGTTATGTTAACAGTAAAAGGAAAAATTCATGTCGTAAATTGTTGTGTGACTGAAGTGTTGTTCGACTTGTGTCTTCATATTTTTTATGTTTTTTGGTTTGTTTTGTTAATCGTCTTTGTTCACTCTGTTCCCAGGTGCTACCGTCCTCGATGGGAAGCTCTACGTGATTGGAGGACACAGAGACGGAATCTGCATAAAGAGCTGCGAAGTCTACGATCCAAAGTTGGATCAGTGGACTGAGATCGCTCCCCTGCAAAAAGGTAATTAGACGATTCTCGATATCTGGTGGTCGTTGACTTTCATGGGAACCTTAAATTTAACAATTTGATATAGCGTAATATCTAAAATGAATTATAGATGTACAGCTTGCAAAGGGTTCTAAGTTTTTTTTTTTCTTTTGAATGGTTCCTTCCTTGCCTTCTGAGGTAAGACCCCATAGGCTGGCTAGTCTTTCCTCCATGAACACTGCTAAAACTGGTTTAAAAGTCACTAAGTTGGATCTTTTCATCCATATAGATGAAGATCATTTAGGTTTTACCTCACTTTCTCTTTGCCCTCCTCTCTTTTTAGTGAGATCCCAGCTGGGAGTGTGCACCCTCGGTGGCAAGATATACGCCGTGGGCGGCACGTCCACGTGGAGTTGCGTCAACAGCGTAGAGGTCTACGATCCCGACCTCAATGAATGGACGGCAGCACCTTCTATGAAAACCAACAGAAGAGCCGCTGGAGTCTGTGTCCACAATGGTAAGATACCTAAAGACAAAGAGTCGGCTAGTTTGGAATCAGCAGCTCGCGATTTGTCCACAGTGTGTAGCCAACTTACCAAGTGTTACTCAAACAAATATTATTATTGGTTCAAGTAAGATGCCCTCTATACTTGCAGGTTAATATTGAAACAAATAATGTATATGGGTTTTTTATATCCCATTTTGTTGCCATGTTAGAATCAAGCATAAAGAAGAATTTTCACTATTTCAGAACAACAAAACATGAATAATTTGCAGGTGTTTATCCTCAAGTTGAGATCATTGTTGAAAACTTTGTAGTGATGTTTAGCATAGAAAAGCAATTTGGAACCAGTGCTGACCAGTGGCGTGAACGGGACTTCCAAAAGTGGGAAGAGTGAAGGCGGAATCTAAATTCTCCTGATTGATTTAGGTCGGGGGCAGGAACCTTTATGGAAAGGCTAGAGGTCATTTAAATTAACTCCCATGTAGGAGGAGGGTCTTGGGGTACCTCCCAGAGGAATAAATTAGATGATTAGACCTCAGATGGTGTAGTAGTGTGAGGCATACTTAGACTATTCCATTAGGTCTGTATGCAAGTTTATGTTTAATAATGTTTGTATGTTGAAAGACTGAATGTAAGTAACACTCAAAGTTAAATCCATTTTGTCACGGTCTGATGATGATGGAGGTGTTCAATCATTACCAATCATCTTACTAAGAACCATGCATGGTTGCTCCAGCCGAAAACAAGTCTAAATCTTTAAGCTCTAGTCAAACTTTTTCGGGAAAAAAAACAGATTTTATTTTGTTTGTACATAATGCTTTATAACTAATTTAAGGCTTAGAGTTCTTCATATCCATTCTTGTCAGGGAAACGCGCTGATAATATTCAAGCCTTAATTGTGAAAATTGATCGGTCGTAGTTAATGTTTACAGTTTGCAAGTCGAATCAAAGAATTGTTGTCAGAATAACCTCAGATAAATCTGCAATAACCTGTTCGTAACAATTCACCGTCTCTTCCTCGTCTGCGATTTCCAGATAAGATATACGCCGTGGGTGGAAGCGACGGACAGTCGGTGTTGGACTCGGTCGAGTACTTTGATCCCCAGAGCCAAACGTGGAGCACCGCTGCGAGCATGGACAACCCCAGAATGAACCTTAAGGTCATCTCTGTCCGGGACGCCATTTATGCCATGGGCGGCTTCAACGGCCAGCTGACCCTCGACAACATGCAGCATTACAAGGCGGACGCCGACCAGTGGTACTCGCACGCTATGCATCTGCTGCGTAGACAGTCGGCCACGCCCTCCCCGCCAGGCAGCCCCGTCGACCTGAAGAAGAAAATAATCGGCAGTGCAGAGTCCAGTGAAACCGAGAGTCTGTAGATAAAGACAGATACCACGAGTCGCCCCAGCTCAATTTTTTCTTGTTGTGTCGTTCTCTTTATAAATGCTGCTTGCAACTTGGTAAACAAACTTTATAAAAACAAAAAGTTGGGCATTTAACAGATAGTTTATAAAAATCAAGGTGCAGGTAAGATTTGATCTACTTGATAGATATATTTACAAACTTTCTCTATTAGATATGGTGCTGAAATCGTCATAATTTCACAGATATAGTTTCAATTTCATTTTTTTTTTTTTTTTTTTTTTGTCATTTGAGAAATTTCTCTGGAGAAAAGAAGTTTAACGAATATGTTTCACCTCGTACACAGAGTATTCTTAACTGCAATAGCAAAAACGTGGATAAACAAGTTGTACTTGGTGTATCTTCGTAGCAACCTTGATATTAAGATTTTAACTGGGCAATGATCGTCAAAATAGATATTGGAAATTTTTATTTTTGATATTGATGTTCTAGATGAAGAAAATTTTACTTGTTTTTTGGTTTTTTCCCCGTTCATGTGCAGCCTTATACGGAGGTGGGTTAGCTTTGGTCGGTCGCAGAGTATTTATGAAGTCATTTTGTCTTGTGCGTCATTAATGTCTGATGAGCTCAAATCGTACTTTAGGCTCATGTGTTACAGCTGGTTGCTATGGTGACTGTTAGTAAGTAAGCTGTTGTGTGCTTAAAGCAAATTTTTGTCAACAATGTTCGAATTATGATCGTCCAATTGGAATCTCTTGCGACAGAGAGGAAGATATTTGATACATATTCAGGTCAGTAGGTGGCCTAAGAACATCAGTTATTTCTGTTTGTATTTTTAAAAAATCCAACTGCATATTGAGTGTCTTAAGCTTGTGGTTAGATCATGTAACATAACCACAAGTCAATATAAACATGGTATCCATGCAGTCTGGGAAATAGAAAAAGGAGGGAAAACTGAAAAACGTAGTTTTGTGGGTCTTGACAGTTCCTGAAGTTTGAAGTTTAGTCTGGAATAGTAAGGAAAATCCTCACCCCCCAACCCCACCCCCCCCCCCACCTCATCTGTTCTTAGCACGTCTCATGACCACTCATGAAGGGTTACTTGTTTTGGCAAATTGAACGTTTTTCGACTTGAAAAGTCAATGTATTTATCTCCTGTTCTCTAAATTTGGCAAATTTCAAAGATAAGTGATAGTATACTTTTTGCAAGATTAAATTAGTTTACAATTGTTGAAAAGCCTGGGAACAATGGTATTACCTATTTGGATTCCATATTCTGTACCAAGGAAGAAACAAGATTTGTACATGAGAAAGCTTCTGATTTTTGGAGTTGTGTGCTCTATCATGAAGGGGATATCAAAGACTGAATTCATTTTGAGGGCAAGCATAGATTGCCAAACGGTCCGTTGTGGTTTATAGATAATGCAGTGTAATCAATCCTTTCACATAAAGGTTTTGGCAGGAATCAAGCAGGTTTGATTGACTATTAATATTCAAGTTTTTTTTTATCAATTGTTACTGGTATAGATTAATTGTTGCTATTTATTATCGGTGACAGTATTAGCGAATACATCACAAACTTACGGCATAAAAGTGATAACGTTTAAAAGAGTGACCCCTCAAAATTGGATAATGTATGTAGTGTTAATATGTTATTGTGTTTTTGTTTTCATTGTGTGTGTTTTTGTTGCATTCCCTCTGCAGTTGAAGAAACTTTTCCCACCTTGGCATTTTTTTTTGTTTACAGCTTGTTTTGTTTTTGTTTTCATTATTGATGTATGGAGGATTGTATTTTATGGGTGGGGGGGAGGGGGGTGAAGTGGAAGGGGGAGAAGTACGATTACTTTCTTCAGATTCTTTTGTTTTCTGTTTTGTTTTAAGAGCAATTAAATTGATATGTACTTTTCTTCTGCATCTATTTTAGTGTATAAAAATGATTGGGTGCAGTTGAACATACACTGTTTTTTTTTTGTTTGTTTTTTTGTCTTATTGAGTATTATTCGTTTCATCTCTTGTGATCAAAAGATGTAAGGAAATGGACAAAATGGAACGAAAGATTTATTGATTGCAAAAGTCTAGTCCGTACGTTAATTTAATGACCTGTTCAGTGTGGTTGGCGGAGTTTCTCGATATGCTGTCAGGGCTCAGTACTAGTTGTGCATTAGAATGCAAGATTTATTTGGCTTTGAGATCAGTTAAAATTCCCTGATTGCCTTATTGTTGTTTTTGTTTGTTTGTTCTTGTTTTTCCTTTCTGGTTTTCTTTGCTGTTTTTTTTTTCTTTTCTTGATCAATCTGTTTTATTTGTTGTATGTCGTGTGGTCATGTTCTCATTATTTTCAGCAGAAAGGTATTCACGTTGCGAAGAATTACTTTTACAAATGCAAACTAAAGACATTTTCGTTGTATTATTATCATTATTATATTCTATGTTGTTATTTGTTCTTTTCTTCTTTTCCTTCTTTCTTTTGAAAGCATCAGTATGTCACTGAAGGGGATGAGAAAAGTTGTGGAGTAATATATAAAGAAAAGAATGGAAAAGTAAAGCAATGAACTATCATTTTACAGGCATATTTCTTTCAAAAGTTGCTTAGTTTGTGCAGAAACAGCTTGCTTTTGCTCTTTTTATTCTCCTTCTTAATCGTTTCTCGCTCTTAAAATGATTTGCTTTAAAACTTATCTATAGAAAGCCGTTTTTTTCCTTCAATTTTAGATGTTCAACCCAAAAGTAAATGGGACACAACATGAGAACTGAGGGTTTTGTTGAACTAGAAGTATCTTAACTGAATCAAAAGCAAAGGGTGTTTGTGAATGGCAAACCTTAAAATCTGGAGAAACAGACATTGCCCTTGATCAAATTTGTGACGATCAGGAAGCAAGGCTTCCAAGTCGATTTGATGCAATCTGTCACATTGGTGAAAAGGCAAGGGTATGAACCAATATAAGACAGAGTGGTTTAAAAAGTTCATTATTTTTTCGGTCAGTTTTAACAAATTGAAGTAACCTACCAAAACGTTGATCATGTTCGAAACCCTTTTTTCTTTTTCTTTTTTGCATTAGTTTCCTCTTTTCCTGGCATGTTCAACTTGCCAGAGTTTATGCCTGGCTGTACCAAGCCAGTAAGATTGATTTCATACCCAACCGATTTATAGAAAATGGTCTAAAAATTTGCCTTCTGTGACTTTGTGGCGACCACGTTTTATGAGATTTTGGGGATCTCGATGCAGAAATGTGTAACTACGTTGAAATCGCACCACAGTTTTACGTTTGTAGTTTTTTTGTGCGATTTCAAACAAGAAACATCACAACAATATTCACTTGAATTGTTGGCTATAAATGAAATTTATGACATCTTCATTATCATCATGATTATACAATGAACATTCCAAATCATTTCTAATGTAATTTTTAATGGTATTATTTTTTGTGGGGTGGGGGAAGGGGAGGGGATTTTGGAGGGTGGGAAGGTGGTGGTGTGGGTGGGTAGCCAAACAATTTTGCCAGTTCTGTCCCAGAAGCATAAAAGACAGAAAATTATAACTTACTTAAAAAAACCAGAATATGAATTACTATTCATAGAAAATTGCTGAAAGTGGATTGTTTTTGGACTGATAATATGGGTTAATCTTTTATAATACATGGTGGGGATGGAGAAGGGGGGCGGGAGTGAGGGGGATTGGAAGATCAGGGTGTGGTGTGGGAGGATAATCTTTACATCTTGATTTTTCTTACTTTTTCTCTTGAACATTACATTCCAATCCTCTGTATAGTTTGAAAAGATTATAAATGCCCCTTTTTTTAAATTAAATATTTGTACCTCTGTCGAAACGGTGGTAATCACTTTGTTGTAGAGCGGGAATAAGAAATATTGTCTCAGACCTTTTAACTACTCTCTCTCCCTAGCATGAAGGGTAGTATCAAAAAAATAGAAAAGAGAAGAAAAAATGACACATTGGCTAAAGAAACCAATAATTAATAGGAGCAATGTTCAACAATTAAGTTCATAAGAATGCAGGTTAAATTTCGACACAAATTTTGAGACTAGTCAAAAATTTAAATATAGGCTCCTGTGATTAATTTTTCGAATCTTTGGTAGTCACTTTGCCTACAATGGTGTCCGTGTCCTAAATTTCCTTGTGCGCAGTGGGTAGCGAAAAGGAGGAAGTTGCATTTAATTTTAAGAATATTTGTATCTATATTATAGAAATTGAAAATACAGAGTCGGTGTGGAGGCTAAAATTTATCTTCAGAGTACAAGTCTATGAAAGAATGTCAGAATTATTCAATTTATTTCTCATTGTGATTATGTTATTGAAATGTAATGTTATATTTTTTTTCTATTTCTATTACCATTGTTTAATCTTATTTTCTTTTATTCAATTCTTTTTTCTTTCTGTTTGCCTAAATATCAACAATGCTTTTAGTGTGATGTGGTTGTATCAAGGGGCTGGCTGAATGGTGGAAATTTTGTCGGACTACGTAACAAGAAAAATAAGTGGTGCTTCGACGAAAATTTCGGAATAGTTCTGTTCTGCCCGGGGGAGGGGGAATTGTCTTTATGTATGTATATAGAAAATGCTGTGAATAAGTTGAATGAATTAATATACAGTATATATTTTTTTGCCCTTCATGCTGTGAGTACCAATAAGTATGAATGTGTTTCTGTTAACAGCTCCTCCATTTGAAGTATTTTGATCATTCCATCGTGTCGGCAAACAAAACAGGAGGAAAATATTTGGTTTTCGATTTCAAGCAATACATGGTCCATTCAGTTCTTCACATATACTTTAGTACTCATTCCTTAAAGAAAGGAAGAAAGAGAATTCCGGATGTCAAAATGTGGCTCAAAAAAAAGGGAAAAAAAGAATTATTTCATATCGGTCATTTTATCTACCTGGCTTTTATGATGAACAATAATTTAAAAACTAATTTCACAAATCAAAAATTAAAGGAAAAGTTGTAATTGGGCTTTAATACCATGAGTATCTGTGATGGAATAAGGGTTATTATACTTCACAGCATTTGGAACAAAAACCCAATTGGGAATGAAAAAGGGAGAAAAAGAATTATTTCATATCGGTCATTTTATCTACCTGGCTTTTATGATGAACAATAATTTCAAAACTAATTTCACAAATCAAAAATTAAAGGAAAAGTTGTAATTGGGCTTTAATACCATGTGTATCTGTGATCCTTTTTTTAAAAAGAGCATGGAATAAGGGTTATTATACTTCACAGCATTTGGAACAAAAACCCAATTGGGAATGAATCGTACCCATTTTTTGATTAAAAGAAATCCGATGTAGCTCAAAATTATCAAATAGAGGCTTTTTTTCAAGAAGATTAAGGTTAAAGTATTAACTGTGTCATTTATTCTTTAGAGGGACGAGAGAATTTCTCTTTAAACTTGATAAATGATATGGATTAAATTGTAACTTTTTACAGCATTTGGCTCAAAAAATGGAAAAGTTTGGAAAGAAAATATGGTAATTTTCACTAAAAAAATTTAAAATCAAATTATATAAGTAATAAATGTGGTCTATTGCTGATTGTTTCAAATTGTGTTTTTTTTTTCTTCTTTGGGTGATTACCCAAAAGCAATCAAATAAATGGAATTTGCATCACAATGCTTCACCTGCTACTAATTTCTTTACTTTTGTAACTCAGCAGAATTCTTGACCAACGACCTACTCACCCCATCTTCCGTTACTTATGGTTATACCATCAGTGGTTGCTAAAAATTTGTCCACTGTGTACCTTGTTTTGACCAAAAGTTATGTTTGTACCCCCCTACACCCCCCTCCCCTTTCCCTCTGATCTGCCCTCGACCTGCTCACTATGTCATCACTTTCCAAACTTTATACAGAATTTTAAAGCATTTTTAAGTCAAAAATAACATCCACTGGATGAGTTACTGTATTTTATCTGAAGATGGTGTGGTGGAGTTTAAGGTGAGGCAATCCCCCCCCCCCCCACCCTTTAGTGAAAAAAAAAATTGATTTTGAAGAGTTAATTGAAATACCAGATTCGAAGTTCAAAAGCTCATTCTAAGATCTGAACATTTTTGACGGACTGTTACTATTGACGATTTTACCGTTCTGTGCTTTAAAAACTAGAGTATCTAGTTAAGATTGTTGAATAACTGTCCTAAAATTTTCTCCTTTTGTTGAGACTACCTAAAGATCTGGACGTCTCTTTCAAAAATGTTTAAATCCACCCCGGAACCTTAAGTATGATAGGATAAAAAAAAAGGAAGACACGTGCAGAGAACTTCAGACACAGTGTAACCTTACTTCCAGATGACATTTTGCTAAATAGAAAATGAAAGACAATGACACGACTCATAAAATGCAATTTGTAAAACTCGCAAAAGGTTACGTTTGATACGAAAGTTTATTGTGACTATTTTGAATGTAACTTATACGTTGAAGATATAACAAAGTTAGGCTACAAGTAATAACAACTTTGTTTTTGTTTTTTTCCAGCTGAGTGCACCATATGGATTTAGCACCCAGCCTTCATAAGTTTCTTGAAGCCTAGCCAATCACTGAGTGTCACGACAGATGAATGACTTCAATCGAAAACTTTGTTATAAAACTACTTTGCTGTTCTCCTGCCATGATGCCTACAAACTAAAAGAGCAGATCCTGCAACTATTGTCTGCAACTATAAAAATATTTCGATGTTTTGGGGAAATGTGGATAATCACAGACGTAAAACTATAAACATGATTCTTTTATCTGGTTACACATTTGGATCATGCGATACCGTTGTGTAAAGTCCGCAATTATCCCAGGTATATGTTTATAATCTTTAAGAATCACTGAACTTGATATTCATTGAGAATATGTAATGCAACTTCTACTAATTTATCCGTAGCCGATGCGGTGCTTTTTGGCGGAGAATACGTGACAGAGGACAGCAAACTAGTCTTTCTTCACTATTTATCTTTCTCTTATAAAGCCAGATGTTCTTGGAGGAATTCTTCCACAGTGTCCGTGTTCCACTTCTCGATGCTCATTACCTCTTCGACGTTGTTTTGTGCATCCAGGAATTTGAGGACGGGGTCGGCACCTTTAACATACTTTTAAAAGGTAAGAAGATAAAAAAAATATATATTAACCAATATAAAATATAGAAAAACTTCCAAGAATTTAATTTGGAGCACCTCCTAAATGAATTGATGCTTTTTTTTTCCAAACTTTTAAATGAAACATTGTGAACGCCCCTCTTCTATCCTCCCACCCGCCCGTCCCCCTATCCCTCCTTTCCACATAGTGTTGTCAATGAGCATAAAATTCTCTCAGTACCTGATTGACAGTTACTAAGAGAAAAGAAATCAAAGTGTTCAATTTATTATCATTTGAGTCGGCAAAGCTCTTGGTCAAAGCTGTGATAATTTTTTAAGAGACAAAATGTTCTTTTACCTTCACTTTGAGGTTGGAAAACTGGTTCGGCCTGTCACTCTTCACGAAAGCTAAATTTGAAAAGAATGGACATCATTCAGTAGATAAATCTTCTGAAAACACATACGATCTGTTTTGCTTTTGAAGGCATCAGGTTAACTTTGGTAAGTGTAAGGCAATAAGCCATTTCCTAAAGAAAAGATTGACATATCCTTTCTACACCTCTCATATTTCCTTTTTCTGTAATCTATGGAATGTGCAAAAGTAAGAGGGCCTGACCTTTTGATCCTAGCAGGATCTTCTTCACAGGCTGATCTTCTATGGAACTCTGCAGTCTGACCGAAATGGGTGAGGTGGGGTAGGGGGGTAAGGAGGGGATGGGGGCAATTTCCTGAAACTACACAAACATTAAGATGTAACTTAAGACTTGCCTTGAATCTGTGGGTATTTCCCTATTTTTCATCCACATATCTCCAATACTGCTTTAGCATATGTCTGTAACGAGGGAAAAGTGTAATAATGATGGAAAAAAAAAACCATTGTTGAATTTTATGACTTTTCAACTTAATCTGGATACAAACAATAAATCAAAACAAACATTGTCCTGTACATTCTCAAAATGTTACCCAAGCAGGTCACATTGCTATACAAGTGCAAAGTGCAAAACCGTAGTATTTGATCAGAGACAAACTTCAGAAACATTTAAAATAGCTGGTACACACAATTTGAACACTAAAATATTCCCCATCTTGCCATCAATTCTGAAGTCAGTCAAATTCAAGAAAACTTAGGGCATCCGTGATTTTCGACCCTTTTTTGTCCCGTGAGATAAAGCGCAGCAAACAAACCTTCTTCTCAGTACCGGCGTCCTCCAGGCAGCATTTCTGACATTCATCAGTCAACGTTGCTAACCCAAACTCGGGCAGTTTGTCGCAGCTGCTACATAGCAGGTTCGATGAGAATCCACTCTCTATGCAAAGCTCCGCTGGCAGCTTTTCTAATTGACCGACAGCTTCGGATACCTGCAAACAAAATTAAACAGAATCATAAAGTACACTTGAAGAAGATCAAATCAATCACATTCACCTCTTAGAAGTCAGGTCAAAGATGACAGCTCATGTTCAAGTCATCTTTTCATAAATTGCATTTGATGTAAAAGGCTCATTCTTTCCTTATTCTAGAGGTGGTCTGTTTAATGTAACCATTTCTTTTGACTGAGAGCTGGTGTTCAAACAGTTTTGCTTGGTGACTCCAATTTAAAACCTTCATCCAATCTTGGTGGCCCTCTAGTGGCAGATGGGTCCGTAGGGGTCAGTAGGATCCGACTGTTAGGATCCAACAGAAGTATCCGACTTGGGAAACTTTTATATGATTACAGATCATAAGTCCCAAAATGGTGTTACGTTTTGCAACTTTTGACAATTTGATGTTCAATATTATTTCCACCTTTCTTTACTTTCCCACATATAATGGCAATTTCTTCTCTGCTTCCAAAAAAATTTCTCTTTAATTCAATTTTTTTTGGAGGCCCTCTAATTTTGTTTAATTTCCCGACCTTCGATAAGGGCCGCGACGCCCCACTTTGAATACCAGGCATGAAGGGGGAAAATGTATTTGGTACTTACATGCATTAAAATGCAGGTGGTAACCATAGTTACCAGACCTACCAGGTCTGGTAGCATGGTGGGATCTTGGGGAGGTATATCCTCAACAGAGAAAGTTTCTGTAGAGAGATGACGATTAGTTATTTCTGATGGTTTTACTTAATTGAAGGATGATTAGACAAATGAAAAAGCTACACATCCTATGAATCATATATATACAGTAGCATATTCCATGTAGACATGAGTTTCAGCAAAAAAATGATAGAGAACAACAATGGGACAGTATAATAATGTTACCAAATATAAAGGTTTAACATCTTGTGGCTTGGATGACATAACAGTGAAGTACTGTAGATGTGGTCTGATAATTGTGAGAAAACTGAAAGCTTTAGCTTAGATGGTTTATATACCTGGACAGCAATATACGGGTAGGTTCAATTTTAAGTGAATGAAAAGGAGTTTGAATTCAGGGACTGTCCCAGGTTTTAGGGAATACATTAGGTTTAGAGTTTAGTGTGTAAGTCTACATAGATGTTAGGAAATCCTGTGGCGTAGGCTACCACAGGGCAGGGACATGCTACGGCACAGAGGACATTAATTTTCTTTGTATATATTCGTTCTTCCTATGTAGTTGCCGCTCTACTTGCCAGGTAGCCGGGTATGATGGAAATGCACCCTCACTATTCATGGATACTGGGCAAATCAAGAGAGCGTCAAGTCGGGCAAGTACACTGTGGTGCACATGAAACTTCACTTCATATTTACTGGTAGGTGTATATTCGATGATGCTAATTTTACAGAAATTGTAAAGTTACAACTTTATATTAGGCCTACCTGTACCACAGTATCATCATATGAAACATATATAGGCTAGGCTAGGCCTAGGTTGTTCTGTTAAAACCTCAGGCGTAAGAGTCGTTTACCTAGCAATTTGCAGAAATAGGGCAACATATCACTGAGTAATCTGTGTTTTGGTTTCATAAATTTGCAAACCTCTGAAAAAAACTGTAGGCCTAGCCTAACTGTACAAAATACGATTAGTAAGAGTATACTTGTACGTGTTAGGATTAGTTACGCGATAAAAGTAAAACGTTCTGTAGGAAGGCATACAAATATTCCCAAAAGGTAGAATTCTTTGACCTTTATTACGATATAATAAATTTGAACAGGCTAAATCAATGTCTTTGACTAAACAGTAAGGAAATAAATGTTAGAAACACTTACATTAATTCAAAACAGTTCAAACCAGAAAGCAAGGGCAACTGCCACCATGTCGTACGTGGTCTAAAGTTTGGTTAATTTCTTTGTTCACGAATCTGGTCATTAAATAAGCTAGAAGTAATTCTGCAAATTCTGCTTATGGGTCGCGAAATTACTACAAATTCTACATACAAGTTTGCCGCAACAAAATAAAAAATATCACACACAAGAACAAAAACTGTAATCAATTTTGAAGAGAAACTAACTTCCGCTTCAGCAAACTTCCACTAAAATGTTAAACTAGAATGATAAACGAAAATGAATAATCTGTTACATTAAAGTACTAGTAGTTCGAACAGTTCAGGGATTCTCAACAGGCGATCAACGGTTCCGAATACCAGACTTCTCAGTTTTGTCTTCTTTCCAGAAATACGATTGGTTTTATCGAACCATTATCTCAAATTTCTTCTCGATTTGTTGGCTTTTTGTATCAAAATTTCAACTTGTTCCTGGAAATACTTGACTTTTTAACAAGCTCTTTATCTTCTGATTTCAATTTCGTTTTTTGTTGTGTTTTTTTTTTACAATTTCCGATAGTCGAAATTACTAATTTCGACTATTTTGGTATCAAATTTCCAACTATTTAACTCACAATTCTGCATGTTTGGCAGTTTTTCCTTTCCATGGGACTTACACGGCGACAGTCTCAGCGTAAGGGGACTGGGGTTGAAAATTTGTGTTTCGTTCCCATGCAGGACCTTTCTTGAGTTACTACTCTTAGAAGTCACCCCATTTCTCGATCCTTATGCGAGATGAAAATGACATGTAAATAGGTATAATTCCTTTAAATGCCTTTGTATTTAGTTATACGTGAGAATCAATTTACCAGGGTTCGGGGCACGGACGGGTTCGAGGCACGGACGTAAGGGTTCGAGGCATGCCTCGTCGGACGGTGGTTTGGCACATCTTTTTTGGCATAGGGTCCCGTGTCCATGTCTCCCTTGATGTCGCAAGAGAACCCGAGAGCATGCGCAAAGGGTCGGTCAAATCGATCAAAAGCGTTCTAAGTGGCGTACGTAATTCCTTTCTGTACCTGTGGCCAGAGGTTCTAACCACTCTTTGCGACCGGTATGTGTGCAGCCACTGTCCACTGACTGGCCAGAGGAGGCTTATAGTGCCATTATAAGTATTTCATATACAAATTAGATAACGTATTAACCTAGCGCCATCCATTTCCATGCTGCTGCAATTTCAAGTATCGTTTACATAATGAATTAAAAAGAATAAAAAAGACAATGTATGACAAGTGATGTCTTAAATAATGACGTCATTGTTATCTAATCTGAGGGTATCATTGTACAAAATTAAAGTTATTTTTTTGTTGATAGTAATTTTGATTCTTCTTATCAACCATAAAATGAAACATTCCATTGCAGGGAGATAAACTATACATTCCTATTTCAAAATCCGTTTTCTTAGAAACAGTGTTTCACCTCTCTCTTTTCTCACTTATATATTAGTCTTCAGGGGATGCAGTGAGAGGATATGGGGGGGGGGTGGGGTATGTTCGTTGAATCTATGGATCCTAAAAGGACAAGTTATTTGAAAAGTTAATGTTTCCATTACCTGCGCTAGTAATTGGTCATACCGGAAATGATACTAGTTCCATTTTTTGTTGTTGCATGTTATAACAAATGAACAAAACGTAATCTGTAATTTGACAAATAAAAACTATTTTATAGAAAAGTCGCCCAAATAGATCCTGGGCACAAAAACCAATCAACTTGATTCACTCTCAATCGCAGTTCCCCTTACACTTACACGGAGACCGCAGAAACCACGGCTATATACTAAGTTGTCCATGCAGCATACCACGTCTGAGTTAATAAGGATTTAATCAATTGAGCTTTTACAAAAGCACTTTCTGCTGATCCATGGAGACACACATTGTGGTCTCCTAACTGATGCTCCATAATTCGAATGGAATTTGTTTAACATATTGTGACATGTATGTATGTATGTATATGTGATCTTCCCGCAAGCAGGAACTCGCGAAAGAAGCCATGGAGGCTTTTAGACTCGCAAGCTGACCGAAGCCAATCTTGAAGCATAACTTGAAGGTTCCTTAGTCCTTAAACCGAAACGATATCAACACGTCCCCAGTATTGTCAACAACCAAGTATAGTTGTGGAGATGCTGCAGTATAGTCTATACGTCCGGGTTTACATTTATTACAAAAGCAAAAACTCACCCAAGATGGCGCCTTTGAACGAAAACCAATCAACTTGATCCACTCCCAACCCCGGTCTCCCTTCGTTGAGACTGTAACGGTATGAAGATTTTGTGATATTCTAAGTTTAGTTTCTTGATGATTATATAGAGCTTTACATAGTCAAGAACTTTATACTGGATAACAGCGACACTGTGTATTATGTACTATAAAAAAAGGTCCATAATTCCAATGGAATTTGATTAACTATTGTATAAGAACTCGAGGGTTCATCATCTCGGGTTTGATCTTTCATTTCTGATTTTTCAGATTAAAGAATTACTTCAAATATGAAAATACGGATTTCTAATTATTGGAATTCCATGTTGTTTTCTTTTTTCACTGACGTTTATGGATTAACCAACTCAAGAGACTATATCAGTCTATCATGTACGTATACATACCAGTATTCCACAGACACACACACGCGCTCGCACGCATAAGCCCACACAGACCCATCCCAACACATTTAGTAATAAATATCTTTGACTGTTCATTTGGAATTTCAGTCATTTCATTTCTTAAGGCACTCTTTGTTCAGATATTTAAGACCACACTCAAGTAACCTACTACATGTTTTCGTGTTAATATTATTATTACACCGGTGCTTATTATAGCGCAAAATCCCAGGGTTCAATGCGCTTAACAAAACATATAGACACATGTGTAGTCGTTAAGGTATTTCCATTGGTTCTGGTGTTATCAGTTGGCTGAAATAGCGTTTTGTTGGTCATACCCAGCCTCTCATGTTCACTTCAAAGTATATCTGATGGGGTGTCCAGTTTGAGTCATTGTCGGGAGAGTGGGGTGCAGTGAAACGATTTTCCTTTTACCAGAGGCTTAAACCACAATAAATATTAGATAAAAAAAAATATTAATGCTTTTCGCAATTTTACTAGCAAACGCACTCATTCCGGAAGCGCACTGTTCTTCTGACAAACGCAATTATTCTTTTATTTTTGTTTTCCGAAAGGGAAAACTATATATTGAGTCACTCGTATACCGATCTTGTAAAATTGTGAGGGGGACAGCGGATTGCAAAGTCGGCAATGACTATAACGCGGACCGCAAAGTCGGTGATTACTATTACGGTTAGATTCGTCCAACACTCCATCATACAGAAACGTTGTACTCAAAGCCGAAGCCAAAGTGAATTAATCAGGTCACACATCTGGAGGCTATGTCTGCTAAGTTCTTCAATACCACCCTCATTACATTTCGGGGAAACATTTCATACTGTAGTTTTGATTTTATTAACAAACGCTGCACTCAATACAGCACATTCACGGCTAAACCTCAAACCTTACGGCCACCGCATTTTAAATGAGGTTTTTCTGCCGCAACCGCCCCGGATGACTAGATGTTTCTGTCTATTTATACACGTCATGATTCCTTTGATATTAATACATTTCTCTTTAACA
Source organism: Apostichopus californicus (assembly GCA_020650975.1). Lineage (NCBI taxonomy): Eukaryota > Metazoa > Echinodermata > Holothuroidea > Aspidochirotida > Stichopodidae > Apostichopus > Apostichopus californicus. Next base: position 5 of record JAIPMN010000108.1, on the reverse strand, counting down.
TATAT